>WNWK01005406.1:40000-100000 GCA_009830355.1 Cherax destructor
CACATCAACATCCACATCTACATCCACATCAACATCCAAATTAACATCCACATCCACATCTACATTTATATCCACATCAACATTCACATGAACATCCACCTCAACATCCACATGAACATCAACATCTACATTCACATCAGCATCCACATCAACATCAACATCAGCATCCACATCAACATCCACATCTACATCAACATCCACATCTACATCTACATCTACATCAACATCCACATCCACATCTACATCACCATCCACATCTACATCCACATCAACATCAACATCCACATCTACATCCACATCAACATCCACATCTACATTCACATCTACACCTACATCAACATCAACATCTACATCCACAACAACATCCACATCTACATTCACATCAACATCCACATCAACATCTACATCCACATCAACATCTACATTTACATCCACATCAACATCCAAATCAACATCTACATTCACATCAACATCTACATCCACATCAACATCTACATCCACATTTACATCCACATCAACATCCACATCAACATCTACATTTACATCCACATCAACATCTACATTTACATCCACATCCACATCAACATCCCATCAACATCCACATCTACATCCACATCTACATCCACATCAACATCCACATCAACATCCACATCTACATCAACATCCACATCAACATCCACATCTACATCAACATCCACATCCACATCTACATCCACATCTACATCCACATCCACATCAACGTCCACATCTACATCCACATCCACATCAACATCCACATCTACATCCACATCAACATCAACATCTACTTTCACATCTACTTCCACATCTACATCCACATCAACATCCACATCCACATCTACATCCACATCCACATCCACATCAACATCCACATCTACATCCACATCAACATCCACATCTACATCCACATCTACATCCACATCAACATCCACATCAACATCCACATCTACATCAACATCCACATCTACATCAACATCCACATCCTTATCTACATCCACATCTACATCCACATCCACATCCACAACTACATCCACATCAACATCAACATCTACATTCACATCTACACCTACATCAACATCAACATCTACATCCACAACAACATCAACATCTACATCCACATCAACATCCACATCAACATCTACATCCACATCAACATCTACATTTACATCCACATCAACATCCAAATCAACATCTACATTCACATCCACATCAACATCCACATCTACATCTACATCAACATCCACATCCACATCTACATCACAATCCACATCTACATCCACATTCACATCAACATCTACATCCACATCTACATCCACATCCACATCAACATCCACATCAACATCTACATCAACATCTACATCAACATCCACATCAGCATCCACATTAACATCCACATCTACATCCACATCAACATCCACATCAACATCCAAATCAACATCTACATTCACATCCACATCAACATCCACATCTACATCTACATCAACATCCACATCCACATCTAATCACAATCCACATCTACATCCACATTCACATCAACATCTACATCCACATCTACATCCACATCACATCAACATCCACATCAACATCTACATCAACATCTACATCAACATCCACATCAGCATCCACATCAACATCCACATCTACATCCACATCAACATCCACATCTACATCACCATCCACATCTACATTCATATCCACATCCATATTTACATCAACATCAACATCCACAACAACATCCACATCTACATCCACATCTACATCCACATCAACATCCACATCTACTTTCACTCTACTTCCACAACATCCACTACTTCACATCTACACCTACATCAACATCCACATCTACATCCACATCAACATCCACATCTACATCCACATCAACATCCACATCTACATCACACTCATCTACTTTCACATCTACTTTCACATCAACATCCACATCTACATTCACATCTACACCTACATCAACATCTACACCTACATCAACATCAACATCTACATCCACAACAACATCAACATCTACATCCACATCAACATCCAATTCAACATCTACATTCACATCAACATCTACATCCACATCAACATCTACATCCACATCAACATCAACATCTACATCCACATCAACATCCACTTCTTCATCCACATCAACATCCACATCAATATCCACATCAACATCAACATACACATCTGCATTCACATCAACATCCACATCAACATCCACATCTACATCCACATCAACATCCACATCTACATCCACATCTACTTCCACATCAACATCCACGTCAACATCATCTACATCAACATCTACATCAACATCAACATCTACATCCACATCAACATCTACGTCAACATCATCTACATCAACATAACATCATCTACATCATCATTATCTACATCTACAATAAAAAACATCTACAGTGTTCAGAAACAGTAGAGGGAGTAACTATTGCAAAATACATAAATTTACAATATTTCAGGAAGTTTCTCTTACATTAGCTTGGTTTAGCCTTGGGTAGCACTGGAATTAATTGCTAACCTTGCCTCTAGCCTACACCTCTCTTAGCGTAACCTCTGTGGGTAAACAGAATAGCGGACGGGGATTCGAACCGTGTTCCTTGTAGATACGAGGTTCAACGCTGGCAATTGCAAGAATTTCGAATTACTGTCCACGCCTCTGTAGACTGACAGTCATTCATTATGTTGTGTTTTGAGTTGACAGAGTATGAGGGGTTCTGGCTGTAAGATGGTGGACTCCAAGGTCAGTCTTGCTAGTGGTCAACTATCATTGACGACCTTACTTAGGGGTAGTTAGTCTTGATAGTGGTCAGCCATCATGGACGACCTTACCTAGGGGTAGTTAGTCTTCCTAGTGGTCAGCCATCATGGACGACTTTACCTAGGGGTAGTTAGTGTTGCTAGTGGTCAGGCATCATGGACAACCTTACCTAGGGGTAGTTAGTCTTGCTAGTGGTCAGCCATCATGGACGACTTTACCTAGAGGTAGTTAGTCTTGCTAGTGGTCAGCCATCATGGACGACCTTACCTAGGGGTCAATCACAACACCTCAAGTCTCGAATTTGTTGTGACTGTGACAATTGGTCCTGCTAATTAATCGTCCCTTCGTCTGGGGGTCCCTGCGTCTGGGGTCCCTTCGTCTGGGGTCCCTGCGTCTGGGGTCACTGCGTCTGGATTCCCTTCGTCTGGGTCCCTGCCCTTCGGGTCCCTGCGTCTGGGGTCTCTCTCTGACTGTCGTCAAGTGAGACAAGAACTGGGAGTAAGGGGAGAGGATGGGTGGGAGGGAAGGAGGGAGGGGATGAAGGAGGGCGAGGAAGGCGGGGAGAGGGAGGGAGGAAGAGACCAAAACGAGTTGGTAAAGAGGGATGGAGGCATCGGATAGAATAATAAAGAGGGGAGGGGGATACGGCAAGACACTGTAGTCTACGGGGAGGGGGAGCGTTAAACCTGCACAATTCATACACCGTCTGCAGAATGGGACTGAAATTTGACCCGAGACAGGTGTATTTACCAGACATACTCAGTAATACACAGCGATCAGCTCTCAGCTATATCAAACGACTGATAATGTACCTCGAGAGAGGCGAAATACCACACAACTCGTAACGTGTTGCTGGTTCACACACTTCTGAAGACAATAAGAGCAAGATGAAGGCACAATGATTGCTTGCACGGCTCGAGGCTCGATCCTCCCTCAACCCAAACTGAAATATAGAATCATAACCCATGTGTGGCATGGGTGAAGGAAAGTAGAGCCAATAGTTCAATACAGGAGGGAAACAACCCATGGTTCAGTAATGGAGGAGGACAAACCATGGTTCAATACATTAAGTAAAAGGACACAAATGCAACTAATGAGACATTTTATTGTGGCAACGTTTCGCTCTCCAGGAGCTTTGTCAAGCCGTTACAAACAATGCATGGACACACAGGGTATATATAGGTTCAGGGTGAGGTGTAATACTAGTGGTGGTAGAAGTAGTAGTGATATAAGTCGTAGTAGAAGTAGTGATACAATAAAGTAGAACAATCAACTTGCACATGAGTAATAGGTGATAAAAGCAATTACTAGGGTAGTATAAAAATAGGTTAGACAAATATTTCTGTTGGAGGTTGAAAAAGAGAAGACCTGTAACAGTGTTCCACATCTGCGAAGTGCTAGTTGATTGTTCTACTTTATTGTATTACTACTACTACTACTACTACGACTTATATCACTACTACTTCTACCACCACTAGTATTACACCTCACCCTGAACCTATATATATACCCTGTGTGTCCATGCATTGTTTGTAATGGCTTGACAAAGCTCCTGGAGAGCGAAACGTTGCCACAATAAAATGTCTCATTAGTTACATTTGTGTCCTTTTACTTAACATATTGTCGGTAATTCTACCAATATTAATACATGGTTCAATACAGGAGGAAGACAACCCATGGTTCAATACAGGAGGAAGACAACCCATGGTTCAATACAGGAGGAAGACAACCCATGGTTCAATACAGGAGGAAGACAACCCATGGTTCATTACAGGAGGAGGACAACCCATGGTTCATTACAGGAGGAGGACAACCCATGGTTCAATACAGGAGGAGGACAACCCATGGTTCAATACAGGAGGAGGACAACCCATGGTTCAATACAGGAGGGAAACAACCCATGGTTCAATACAGGAGGGAAACAACCCATGGTTCAATACAGGAGGAAACAACCCATGGTTCTACAGAAACAGGTCAGGACAGGAACAACCATGGTTCAATACAGGAGGGAAACAACCCATGGTTCAATACAGGAGGAGGACAACCCATGGTTCAATACAGGAGGAGGACAACCCATGGTTCAATACAGGAGGGAAACAACCCATGGTTCAATACAGGAGGAGGACAACCCATGGTTCAGTACAAGAGGAGGACAACCCATTGTTCAATACAGGAGGGAAACAACCCATGGTTCAATACAGGAGGATGACAACCCATGGTTCAATACAGGAGGAGGAAAACCCATGGTTCAATACAGGAGGAGGACAACCCATGGTTCATTACAGGAGGAGGACAACCCATTGTTCAGTACAGGAGGAAGACAACCCATGGTTCAGTACAGGAGGAGAACAACCCATGGTTCAGTACAGGAGGAAGACAACCCATGGTTCAGTACAGGAGGAGGACAACCCATGGTTCAGTACAGGAGGAAGACAACCCATGGTTCAGTACAGGAGGAAGACAACCCATGGTTCAGTACAGGAGGAAGACAACCCATGGTTCATAACAGGAGGAAGACAACCCATGGTTCAGTACAGGAGGAAGACAACCCATGGTTCAGTACAGGAGGAAGACAACCCATGGTTCAATACAGGAGGAGGACAACCCATGGTTCAGTACAGGAGGAAGACAATCCATGGTTCAGTACAGGAGGAAGACAACCCATGGTTCAGTACAGGAGGAAGACAACCCATGGTTCAGTACAGGAGGAAGACAACCCATGGTTCAGTACAGGAGGAAGACAACCCATGGTTCAGTACAGGAGGAGGACAACCCATGGTTCAGTACAGGAGGAAGACAACCCATGGTTCAGTACAGGAGGAAGACAACCCATGGTTCAGTACAGGAGGAGGACAACCCATGGTTCAGTACAGGAGGAAGACAACCCATGGTTCAGTACAGGAGGAAGACAACCCATGGTTCAGTACAGGAGGAAGACAACCCATGGGTCAGTACAGAAGGAAGACAACCCATGGTTCAGTACAGGAGGAGGACAACCCATGGTTCAGTACAGGAGGAGGACAACCCATGGTTCAGTACAGGAGGAAGACAACCTATGACTCAATAAACATCTGAAAGAAGATCTAACAAAAACAAGAGCAAATTATAGAAAATAACAGCCCTGAATATATATATATATATATATATATATATATATATATATATATATATATATATATATATATATATATATATATATATATATATATATATATATTTTTATTGCTAATGATTCTTAATATCATAATTTATCCAGAGCTATCATATGTCCGCTAATTACTAATGAGGTTTCATAGCTTATAATGTCCAGGTATTGGCCGGATAATTATCTTAATTTGGTATGGTCCAGGGATGTTATTAGCCAGGGATGATCGCAATTGTCACCGCTAATGAGCTGCTGGGAGTCTATGTAATATAGTGGTAGATGTGGCGGGTAGTAGTTGTGGTGGGTGGTAGTTGTGGTGGGTGGTAGTTGTGGATGGGTGGTAGTTGTAGTGGATGGTAGTTGTGGTGGGTGGTAGTTGTGGTGGGTGGTAGTTGTGGTGGGTGGTACTGTGGTGGATGGTTGTGGTGGGTGGTAGTTGTGGTGGGTGGTAGTTGTGGTGGGTGGTACTTGTGGTGGATGGTAGTTGTGGTGGATGGTAGTTGTGGTGGGTGGTAGTTGTGGTGGGTGGTACTTGTGGTGGATGGTAGTTGTGGTGGATGGTAGTTGTGGTGGACGGTAGTTGTGGTGGATGATAGTTGTGGTGGGTGGTAGTTTTGGTGGGTGGTAGTTGTGGTGGATGGCAGTTGTGGTGGGTGGTAGTTGTGGTGGGTGGTAGTTGTGGTGGGTGGTAGTTGTGGTGGATGGCAGTTGTGGTGTGTGGAAGTTGTGGTGGGTGGTACTTGTGGTGGATGGTAGTTGTGGTGGTGGAGTTGTGTGTGGTGGAGTTGTGTGGGTGGTACTTGTGGTGGATGGTAGTTGTGGATGGTAGTTGTGGTACGTAGTTGTTGTGGGTGGTAGTTGTGGTGGATGGCATTGTGGTGTGTGAAGTTGTGGTGGTGGTAGTTGTGGTGGATGGCAGTTGTGGTGTGTGGAAGTTGTGGTGGGTGGTAGTTGTGGTGGGTGGTAGTTGTGGTGGGTGGTAGTTGTGGTGGATGGCAGTTGTGGTGTGTGGAAGTTGTGGTGGGTGGTAGTTGTGGTGGGTGGTAGTTGTGGTGAGTGGTAGTTGTGGTGGATGGAGCTGTGGAGGAGGAGTTGTGGTGGGTGGTAGTTGTTGTGGATGGTAGTTGTGGTAGTGTGGTGGGTGGAGTTGTAGTGGGTGGTGTAGTGTGTAGTGTGGGTGGTAGTTGTGGTGGAGGTAGCTTGTGGTGGTGGTAGTTGTGGTGGAGTGTGATGGATGGAGTATGTACGACTTGGTGGTGGTATTGTGGTGAGTGGTAGAACTATACAAACATTATTATATATATATATATATATTATATATATATATATATATATATATATATATATATATATATATATATATATATATATATATATATATATATATATTATATATATATATATATATTATATATATATATATATATATATATATATATATATATATATATATATATATATATATACGTACGTGTGTGTGTGTGTGTGTGTTTATATATATAGTTCTACCACCCACCACATCTATTTTAGGTATTAAAGTATTCTTGACTTGGGTAAATGTGTAGCCTTAATGACCCCTCGTGTAGTAGATAGGTTTTAAACCCAATGAATAAACCTAAAAAAATACGTTTGATATTTTTGGGGAGACTGTAATTATTTTTTTCAAAAAATAGTTATTGGGTAGAGGCAGAGCTTACTGGGAGAGGTCTATGTAGAGCATACTGGGAGAGGTCTGTGTAGAGCTTACTGGGAGAGGTCTGTGTAGAGCATACTGGGAGAGGTCTGTGTAGAGCTTACTGGGAGAGGTCTGTGTAGAGCATACTGGGAGAGGTCTGTGTAGAGCTTACTGGGAGGGTCTGTGTAGAGCTACTGGGAGAGGTCTGTGTAGAGCTTAGGAGGTCTGTGTAGAGCATACTGGGAGAGGTCTGTGTGAGCTTACTGGGAGAGGTCTGTGTGCATCGGGTTGGAGCTCTGGGAGGTCTGTGTAGAGCTCTGGAGAGTCTGTGACTCTGGGAGAGTCGGTAGAGCTACTGGGAGTCTGTGAACCTGGAGGTCTGTGAGGAAAGGCATACTGGGAGCTTAGACTGGGAGGTCTGTAGAGCATACTGGGAGGGTCTGTGTAGAGCTATGGGAGGTTTGTAGAGCATACTGGGAGAGTCTGTGTAGAGCTTACTGGGAGAGGTCTGTGTAGAGCTTACTGGGAGAGGTCTGTGTAGAGCATACTGGGAGAGGTCTGTGAGAGTACTGGGAGGGTCTGTGTAGAGCATACTGGGAGAGGTCGTGTAGAGCTACTGGAGAGGTCTGTGTAGAGCATATGGGAGAGGTCTGTGTAGAGCTACTGGGAGAGGTCGTGTAGAGCTTACTGGGAGAGGTCTGTGTAGAGCTTACTGGAGAGGTCTGTGAGAGCATACTGGGAGGGTCTGTGTAGAGCTACTGGGAGAGGTCGTGTAGAGCATACTGGGAGGTCTGTGTAAGCATACTGGGAGAGGTCTGTAGAGCATACTGGGAGGTCTGTGTAGAGCTTACTGGGAGGTTCTGTGAGAGCTACTGGGAGGGTCTGTGTAGAGATACTGGGAGAGGTCTGTGTAGAGCATACTGGGAGAGGTCTGTGTAGAGCTTACTGGGAGAGGTCTGTGTAGAGCATACTGGGAGAGGTCTGTGTAGAGCTACTGGGAGAGGTCTGTGTAGAGCTACTGGGAGAGGTCTGTAGAGCTACTGGGAGGGTCTGTGAGAGCATACTGGGAGAGGTCTGTGTAGAGCTATGGAGAGGTCTGTGTAGAGCTACTGGGAGGTCTGTGTAGAGCTTACTGGGAGAGGTCTGTGTAGAGCTACTGGGAGAGTCTGTGTAGAGCATACTGGGAGAGGTCTGTGTAGAGCATACTGGGAGAGGTCTGTGTAGAGCATACTGGGAGAGGTCTGTGTAGAGCATACTGGGAGAGGTCTGTGTAGAGCTACTGAGGTCTGTGTAGACATGGGAGTGTTCTGGAGAGCATACTGAGGTCTGTAGAATACTGGAGGTCTGTAGAGCATACTGGGAGAGGTCTGTAGAGCTACTGGGAGGTCGTGAGAGCTACTGGGAGGTCTGTAGTACTGGGAGTCTGTGCTACTGGAGTTTCGAGCATCTGGGTGGTCTGAGAGCTCTGGAGGTGTGTAGAGCTCGAGGTCTTGTAGAGCATCTGGAGGGTCTGAGAGTCTGAGGGTCTGTGTAAGCTACTGGAGGTTCTGTGAGCTACTGGAGGTCTGTGGAGCATACTGGGAGGGTCTGTGACACTGGGAGTGTACTATGGGAGGGTCTAGAGCTTACTGGAGGTCTGTGTAGAAAGTCTTGTAGAGCACTGGGAGATTGTAGAGTACTGGAGGTCTGTAGAGCTAGGGAGGTCTGTAGAGCATATGGAGTCTGTTAGACTACTGGGAGGGTCGAAGCATATGGAGGTCTGGTAGGCTACTGGAGGGTCTAGAATTGGGGTCTGTAGGCCTGAGGTGGCACTGGGAGAGGTGTAGATACGGGGGGCTTGAGGCATACTGGTGGTCGTGTAGCTTGAGAGTCGTGTAGAGCTACTGGAGGTCAGAGCATACTGGGAGGTCTGTGTAGAGCATCTGGGAGAGGTCGTGTAGAGCACTGGGAAGGTCTGTGTAGAGCATACTGGGAGAGGTCTGTGTAGAGCATACTGGGAGAGGTCTGTTAGAGCATACTGGGAGGTTCTGTGTAGAGCATACTGGGAGGGTCTGTGAGAGCATACTGGGAGAGGTCTGTGTAGAGCATACTGGGAGGGTCTGTGTAGAGCTACTGGGAGAGGTCTGTGTAGAGCATACTGGGAGAGGTCTGTGTAGAGCATACTGGGAGAGGTCTGTGTAGAGCATACTGGGAGAGGTCTGTGTAGAGCATACTGGGAGAGTTCTGTGTAGAGCTTACTGGGAGAGGTCTGTGTAGAGCATACTGGGAGAGGTCTGTGTAGAGCATACTGGGAGAGGTCTGTGTAGAGCTTACTGGGAGAGGTCTGTGTAGAGCATACTGGGAGAGGTCTGTGATGAGAGGCATACTGGGAGAGGTCTGTGTAGAGCATACTGGGAGAGGTCTGTGTAGAGCATACTGGGAGAGGTCTGTGGAGCTATGAGAGGTCTTGTAGAGCATACTGGGAGAGGTCTGTGTAGAGCTTACTGGGAGAGGTCTGTGTAGAGCTTACTGGGAGAGGTCTGTGTAGAGCATACTGGGAGAGGTCTGTGTAGAGCATACTGGGAGAGGTCTGTGTAGAGCATACTGGGAGAGGTCTGTGTAGAGCATACTGGGAGTGTTCTGTGTAGAGCATACTGGGAGTGGTCTGTGTAGAGCTTACTGGGAGGGTCTGTGTAGAGCTATACTGGGAGAGGTCTGTGTAGAGCTTACTGGGAGAGGTCTGTGTAGAGCTTACTGGGAGAGGTCTGTTAGAGCATACTGGGAGAGGTCTGTGTAGAGCATACTGGGAGAGGTCTGTGTAGAGCATACTGGGAGAGGTCTGTGTAGAGCATACTGGGAGAGGTCTGTGTAGAGCTTACTGGGAGAGGTCTGTGTAGAGCATACTGGGAGAGGTCTGTGTAGAGCATACTGGGAGAGGTCTGTGTAGAGCTTACTGGGAGAGGTCTGTGTAGAGCTTACTGGGAGAGGTCTGTGTAGAGCATACTGGGAGTGGTCTGTGTAGAGCTTACTGGGAGAGGTCGGTGTAGAGCTTACTGGGAGAGGTCTGTGTAGAGCATACTGGGAGTGGTCTCTGTAGAGCATACTGGGAGTGGTCTGTGTAAAGCATGGAGTTCTGGTAGAGTTTACTGGGAAGTCTGTGTAGAGCATACTGGGAGTGGTCTGTGTAGAGCATACTGGGAGTGGTCTGTGTAAAGCTTACTGGGAGAGGTCTGTGTAGAGCTTACTGGGAGAGGTCTGTGTAGAGCTTACTGGGAGAGGTCGGTGTAGAGCATACTGGGAGAGGTCGGTGTAGAGCTTACTGGGAGAGGTCGGTGTAGAGCATACTGGGAGAGGTCGGTGTAGAGCTTACTGGGAGAGGTCTATGTAGAGCTTTGTACAGTTGATAAAGCTTTATACAGAGCGAAGCGTGTCTTGACCAAGCTCTACACTGAGCGAAATGTGACTTGATAAAAGTGACTCGAAACGTGACATGTAATATTCGTGTCACGGTTCCCCGTTTTCTATACGAATTTCCCACTTTCTCTTAGAGGATAAAAATATAACCCAAATTCTTGTTTAGTAAGTAAGTTTATTCAGGTATACACAAATACAGTCACATAGATCATCATACATAGCAGCATATGTGTAGAGAACCCAGGATAACCCAAAAAAGTCAGTGACTTATTTCCATTGGGGTCCATTTAATACCTTAATATTATACACCGTAACATATATATGTTTTTATACTATAAAGAATATATACTAGGAATAAGGTAAAAAGAGTTATTTACATTTACATGTGTGTTAGCTAAAAAAAAAATAAAAAAAATATTCTACTCAGTTTAAAAATCTCTGGGAAATAAAATATTTCCCGATAAATACGACGTAAAATAGCACCTAGGATTGACCTTATTGAAATAAGATCGTTTTATTGGGTAATATAAATGTGTTGAGGGATTGGACAATTAAGGATAGATGGGAGGGATAAGGGAAAGGTTGGATAATATGTTATCCAGGTGTAGGAAGGAGGATAGAGGGAGAGAGATGGATAGATAGATAGACAGTAGTAATACGAGCGTGTATGCTAACAGAGATAGATAGATAGATAGGGACAGAGAGCGCGCATATACACAGAGATAGATAGATAGAGAAAGAGAGAGAGAGAGAGAGAGAGACAGTGCGACCAGGCAGGCTACTACTGCCATCTAGCGGTACTCTCGTAACTAGCCATGGCTTTCTTCTCTTATTCCTCCTTCTCTTTTTCTTCATTCTCTTCCTCTTTTTAATCCTCTTCCTTCTCAGCCACCTCTTTCTCCTCTTCCTCAATCTTATTCTCTTCTTCCTTCCTCCTCCTTCTCTTCCTCCTTCTCTTTCTACTCTTCCTTATCTTCCTGCTTCTCTTCCTTTAACTTAAATATACCACCACTACAACCACTACAATCACCACTACTACAACCACCACCACTACAACCACCACCACTACAACCACCACTACTACAACTACCACCACTACAACTACCACTACTACAACCACTACTACTACAACCACCACTACTACAACTACCACCGCTACGACCACCACCACTGTAACCTAACCACTACCAATCAACATAACCATGATAGCGGGGTTCTACAGTCAACATAACCATGATAGCGGGGTTCTACAGTCAACATAACCATGATAGCTGGGTTCTACAGTCAACATAACCATGATAGCTGGGTTCTACAGTCAACATAACCATGATGGCTGGGTTCTACAGTCAACATAACCATGATAGCTGGGTTCTACAGTCAACATAACCATGATAGCTGGGTTCTACAGTCAACATAACAATCATAGCTGGGTTCTACAGTCAACATAACCATGATAGCTGGGTTCTACAGACAACATAACCATGATAGCGGGGTTCTACAGTCAACATAACCATGATGGCTGGGTTCTACAGTCAACATAGCCATGATGGCTGGGTTCTACAGTCAACATAACCATGATAGCTGGGTTCTACAGTCAACATAACCATGATAGCTGGATTCTACAGTCAACATAACCATGATGGCTGGGTTCTACAGTCAACATAACCATGATAGCTGGGTTCTACAGTCAACATAACCATGATAGCTGGATTCTACAGTCAACATAACCATGATGGCTGGGTTCTACAGTCAACATAACCATGATGGCTGGATTCTACAGTCAACATAACCATGATGGCTGGTTCTACAGTCAACATAACCATGATAGCTGGGTTCTACAGTCAACATAACCATGATAGCTGGGTTCTACAGTCAACATAACCATGATGGCTGGGTTCTACAGTCAACATAACAATCATAGCTGGGTTCTACAGACAACATAACCATGATAGCTGGGTTCTACAGTCAACATAACCATGATAGCTGGGTTCTACAGTCAACATAACCATGATGGCTGGGTTCTACAGTCAACATAACCATGATGGCTGGGTTCTACAGTCAACATAACCATGATGGCTGGGTTCTACAGATCAACATAACCATGATGCTGGTTCTACAGTCAACATAACCATGATGGCTGGTTCTACAGTCAACATAACCATGATGCTGGTTCTACAGTCAACATAACCATGATGCTGGTTCTCAGTCAACATAACCATGATGGCTGGGTTCTACAGTCAACATAACCATGAGGCTGGTTCTACAGTCAACATAGCCATGATAGTGGGTTCTACAGACATAACCATGATAGCTGGGTTCTACAGTCAACATAACCATGATAGCTGGGTTCTACAGTCAACTTAACCATGATGGCTGGGTTCTACAGTCAACATAACCATGATGGCTGAGTTCTACAGTCAACATAACCATGATGGCTGGGTTCTACAGTCAACATAACCATGATGCTGGGTTCTAGCAACATAACCATGATAGCTGGGTTCTACAGTCAACATAACAGATAGCTGGGTTCAAGTCAACATATTACATGATAGTTCTGGAGTTTAAGTGGCATGGAAATCATGATGGTGGGTTTGAGTAGTATCATAAAATGAGTAGTGTGGTGATATGTCAAATAACTGATAGCTGGGTGGTGTACATGAATGATACTTATGATAGTGGGTGGTTATTGATGATAGTATATTGATGGTGGGTGGTGTGGTGGATGATTAGTATGGTGATGTAGGTAGGTGTAGTGATGATGGGTATATGTGATGTGGGTGGTGTGGTGGATGATGTGTATGTGTGATGTGGGTGGTGTGGTGGATGATGTGGTATGTGTGATGTGGGTGGTGTGGTGGATGATGTGGTATTGTGATGTGGGTGGTGTGGTGGATGATGTGGTATATGTGATGTGGGTGGTGTGGTGGATGATGTAGTATGTGTGATGTGGGTGGTGTGGTGGATGATGTGGTATATGTGATGTGGGTGGTGTGGTGGATGATGTAGTATGTGTGATGTGGGTGGTGTGGTGGATGATGTGGTATGTGTGATGTGGGTGGTGTGGTGGATGATGTGGTATGTGTGATGTGGGTGGTGTGGTGGATGATGTGTATGTGTGATGTGGGTGGTGTGGTGGATGATGTGTATGTGTGATGTGGGTGGTGTGGTGGATGATGTGTATGTGTGATGTGGGTGGTGTGGTGGATGATGTGGTATGTGTGATGTGGGTGGTGTGGTGGATGATGTAGTATGTGTGATGTGGGTGGTGTGGTGGATGATGTAGTATGTGTGATGTGGGTGGTGTGGTGGATGATGTGGTATGTGTGATGTGGGTGGTGTGGTGGATGATGTGGTATGTGTGATGTGGGTGGTGTGGTGGATGATGTGGTATGTGTGATGTGGGTGGTGTGGTGGATGATGTGGTATGTGTGATGTGGGTGGTGTGGTGGATGATGTGGTATTGTGATGTGGGTGGTGTGGTGGATGATGTGTATGTGTGATGTGGGTGGTGTGGTGGATGATGTAGTATGTGTGATGTGGGTGGTGTGGTGGATGATGTGGTATGTGTGATGTGGGTGGTGTGGTGGTATGTGATGTGGGGGTGTGGTGATGATGGATGGTGATGGTGGTGGTGGATGATGTGGTATGTGTGATGTGGGTGGTGTGGTGGATGATGTGGTATGTGTGATGGGTGGTGTGGTGGATGATGTGGTATGTGTGATGGGGGGTGGTGTGTGGAGTGATGTGGGTATGTGGTGATGTGGGTGGTGTGGTGTGTGGTGGATGTGTCGCATGTGAGGTGGTGTGGTGGATGAGTGGTATGTGGATGTGGGGGTGTGTGGATGATGTGGAGTGTGATGTGGGTGGTGGGTGCACAGGTGGTGTGTGGCTAAGAGGGCATTTGTGGTGTGGGGTGTGGGGGCTCACATGAACAAAGATGATGGCTGACCATATACACCGTGCAGGAGACAACGACACGCTGGCTTGTGTTCCAACACCAGGATCTCTCTGCTTTAAGACCAGCATATTTTGGATATGGGGGGGAGAGGGGTGACTGTGTGATTTCTCTCTCTCTCTCTCTCTCTCTCTCTCTCTCTCTCTCTCTCTCTCTCTCTCTCTCTCTCTCTCTCTCTCTCTCTCTCTCTCTGAGCTGTGCATCCAGTGGTAGCACCAGTGGTAAAACAGTGATAGCGTCAGTGGTAGCACCAATGGTAACACCAGTGGTAACACCAGTGGTAACACCAGTGGTAGCACCAGTGGTAACACCAGTGGTAGCACCAGTGGTAACACCAGTGGTAGCACCAGTGGTAGCACTAGAAGTAGCACCAGTGGTAACACCAGTAGTAGCACCGGTAAAAGGGAGCACCGGGGAGTTAAGTAGCACCAGTGGTAACACCAGTAGTAGCACCGGTGGTAGCACTAGAAGTAGCACCAGTGGTAACACCAGTAGTAGCACCGGTGGTAGCACTAGAAGTAGCACCAGTGGTAACACCAGTAGTATCACAGGTGGTAGCACTAGAAGTAGCACCAGTGGTAACACCAGTAGTATCACCGGTGGTAGCACTAGAAGAAGCACCAGTGGTATGATGGATGCACATAAGGATGAATGTGTTACGAGAATTTGTGAAAAGCCATTTGGGTCAAAGTAGGTGCCTATCTCTCCAAAGGTTACAAAGGTCACTCCAGAAATTACATAGGTCGCTCCAGAGGTTACACAGGTCTCTCTGGAGGCTACAAACGCTTATGTTAACGAATACTTAAGGCAAGCAAGAGTCTGCTGCTGCTATTGCTACAAAACCTCAGCTCAAGAGACCATACGTTTCAGACTTTTGGAACCGAACATGTGTATTCAAATATTGAACACGTGTAATTAAAATTTAAGCAGCTGTAATCAAAATTTGGACATATGTAATAAATTTTAAACAGGTGTAATTATAATTTAAACGTAATTCAACTTTGTACAGGTGTAACTCAAAATAAACAAGTGTAATAAAAACTTCAATACGTGTATTAAAAATATGAACATCTGTAATTTTAAAATTCAATAGGTATGATCAACATTAAATCACATGTAATTAAACTTTCAACAGGTGTAATATAAATAAACAGGTTAATATAAAAAAAAAATATGTAATCGAAACTTAAACATGTGTAATCAAACTAAAACTTGTGTAATCAAAATGTGAACATGTGTGTTTTAAATGTGAACAGGTGTAATCAAAATTATAACAGATGTGATAAAATCATTTGAACATGTGTAATCAAAATGTAAACATGTGTTATTAAACTTTGAACTGGTGTAATATAAAATGACTTATGTAATCAAAATTTTAACATATGTAATTAAAACTTGAACATGTGTAACTAAATTTTGAACACGTATTTTGATCATAATTAAATTTTCACTATGTGTAATCAAAACCAATTAAACTTGTAATTAAAATTTGAACGTATGTAATCAAGTTTTTAACATGTAATTAAATGCTGAACTGAACATATGTAATCAAATCTTGAACATGTGTTATAAAAAAAAGTGTAACCCAAAAGCTTGAGCATCTGAAATTAAAACTAATATATATGATCAAATTTTGAACATTTGTAATCAAAAATTGAACTTGTGTAATTAATAAAAAATTTAACTTGTTTAATAATAAAAAATTGAACATGTGTAATCAAAATTTGAACATGTGTAATTAAAGTTTGAACAAGTGTAATCACATTTTGAACATATGTAATCAAAATTTGATCATGTGTAATCAATTTTGAACATGTGTAATGTTCTCGATAATATAATATAGAGCAGGAGTCCCAACCTTTTAGTATAAAAGGGCCAATTTGAAAAGCCCAATTTAAAGGAGGGCCACATTATGTATTTTTTATGAATAATAACAATAATATTTTGTAATTGTTGACAGATTAAGGTCGCGAAGAATGGTCATGAACCAGGTCGCGGGGCGTTGATCCCCGAAGCCCTCTCCAGGTATACTGCCGCTGGGGCGTTGACCCCCGAAGCCCTCTCCAGGTATACTGCCGCTGGGGCGTTGACCCTCGAAACCCTCTCCAGGTATACTGTGCAGTGAGGATACCTACATAAAAGTGAAATCATAATTTCATGTAAGGGCCACATCCATTTCCAAGAGGGGCTACATGCGGCCCTTGGTCCGCAGGTTGGAGACCCCTGGTATACAGAGTATGCTGTATACAGATTATACTGTATATAGAGTATACTGCATACAGAGTATATAATATTAAAATTACCATTTTTTGCACACACTGCTGATTTTTGTATGGTTGTAGTACATCCAGAATATTTTAATGATTTCTTCTCTGCCATACTCCGTCTCTGGTCTTCTCTCTTTTTTTATTTTGCACGAACTTAACATTTAGGTTAAACTCCAACAGCCACTTATCTGCCAACCACGCAGTTAAACCAGATATTATTGTACACTTTATATCGTTGGCAAGGAAACCAGCCAGGATATAATTTTTTCAGGTTAACTAGAAACTAGAAACTAGAAAACGAATCATGGTGCATCACATGTGCGTGAAAGTTGGGCCGGGAGTCTTGCCCCTCCTGCCTCAGTACTATCAGTCTCTAGTGCTAGTTTGTTAGTTCACTAGTTAGTGACCTAGTGTGTATACATCCATCCGGTGCAAATACACATAGAGTGATATTCCTGAAAAAAATATATATATATATATATATATATATATATATATATATATATATATATATATATATATATATATATATATATATACATATATATATAGTCAGATTGACTGAGTGTAGAACGGGTCCTCAGACATACAGACAGTCAGAGAAATAAACAGTCAGTCAGTTGGGTAAGCAGTCACACTGACTGACAACTCAAGTCCACTTTTATTTTTAACAAGGGCTTAAATAAAAGTCTGTATATCAGGAAATGATTTATTATCTTGCTGTTGCAAGCTGTTGCTGACTTTGCAGTTGCTGTTGCAGGCTGCGAATAAAATATTGTTGCAGTAGAGGATTTTTTTCCACGGCGTTAAATTTATTTTGATTTATTCAGCTGGTACGTTAGTGCAGTTGAGTTCTTCGTTTAATGAGTTTTTCTGTCGTGGTGCTGAGGGCCTCGGTGCCACGGTCCGTGGAATGTTCGTACATGCACGTACACGCGCGTACGTGGACGTATACTCACGTATATATACACTCACAGACAGACAGACAGACACACACACACACACACACACACACACACATACACACACACACACACACTAACACACTAACACACACACTTCGTAGTGCATAATAATAAAATAAAGAATAATAATAATAATAATAATAATAATAATAATAATAATAATTATAATAATAA
The DNA here is from genome assembly GCA_009830355.1 of Cherax destructor. NCBI lineage: Eukaryota > Metazoa > Arthropoda > Malacostraca > Decapoda > Parastacidae > Cherax > Cherax destructor. The sequence goes on from WNWK01005406.1 coordinate 58,369, forward strand.
TAATAAAATAAATAATAATAATAATAATAATAATAATAATAATAATAATAATAATAATAATAATAAGAAGAAGAAGAAGAAGAAGAAGAAGAAGAAGAAGAAGAAGAACATTTACAACACAACTTAGTAACTTACTATGAAAACCTCACCAAAATTCCAATGAATTTTGTGTAATTGTTTTACCAGAATTATTCTCAGAAACACAAGCCGTGTTTAAGAAGGAAGAAGTCAGTGTGGGAGTCCATGAATGTGGCGACATTAAATCCAGGTCAGGTAGAAGCAATGTTATACTCGGCTTTGGTGTCACAAGCATCCTTCCTGCCTCGTAGAGAGAGAGAGAGAGAGAGAGAGAGAGAGAGAGAGAGAGAGAGAGAGAGAGAGAGAGAGACTACATGGGAAATACTGATGAGGAGGATTTTAAAAGTCCATACTGAGGCTGTCTGCTGAGATTAAAAAAAAACTCTCTACTTCTATCTAGATTAAGGTGTTCGAGGCAAGTGTAGTAACGCAGAAGGCTCTCATCCCACCCTCCACTCCTTCCGGTCACTGTTGGGGTGAGGAGAAAAAGATACCGTCCCACCTTTAAAAAAAAAATGTATGGTGGAACTTGTACCAGAGATGGAAGGTATGGACTCCAAGCCATCTCTACTTTTTGGCTATGTTCCTAACTCATCTAGTGTGCCTCCTCCACTGCTACCCACAGAGCAGTGTACCATTGCTAGTCACCATTAGTTGTACTAAAAACTGTGGTGCTGGTAGACGAGAACCATAGCTGTGACTACCACAACCACAGCCTCTACTTACACCACAACCATCATTGCTAACTTAGCGGGATTACCGCTAACTCCTAATCTAGTTGTTGAACTAACATAAGTTACTCGCTCATTGTATCATAACAGCTCCTTGAATTCCATACTTGGAGGGTGCTCCATTCTGCTGTAGTTTTTAATTGCTAAAAAAATCTTTTCATGCGTTAGTGTTGCATCTTCTGCCTCGTAGTTTCATTCCAGTGTTTCAAATTATTGACTCATTCTGCACTTCACATAGTTCTTCGTACCCAAGCTTGGTAGCTCTTCTCTGTACCCTCTCCAGTGACGGTACCAGCTTGGTAGCTCTTCTCTGGACCCTCTCCAGTGACGGTACCAGCTTGGTAGCTCTTCTCTGTACCCTCTCCAGTGATGGTACCAGCTTGGTAGCTCTTCTCTGTATCCTCTCCAGTGATGGTACAAGCTTGGTAGCTCTTCTCTGTACCCTCTCCAGTGACGGTACCAGCTTGGTAGCTCTTCTCTGTACCCTCTCCAGTGATGGTACAAGCTTGGTAGCTCTTCTCTGGACCCTCTCCAGTGATGGTACCAGCTTGGTATCTCTTCTCTGGACCCTCTCCAGTGATGGTACAAGCTTGGTAGCTCTTCTCTGGACCCTCTCCAGTGATGGTACAAGCTTGGTAGCTCTTCTCTGGACCCTCTCCAGTGATGGTACAAGCTTGGTAGCTCTTCTCTGGACCCTCTCCAGTGATGGTACAAGCTTGGTAGCTCTTCTCTGGACCCTCTCCAGTGATGGTACCAGCTTAGTAGCTCTTCTCTGGACCCTCTCCAGTGATGGTACCAGCTTGGTAGCTCTTCTCTGGACCCTCTCCAGTGATGGTACCAGCTTGGTAGCTCTTCTCTGGACCCTCTCCAGTGATGGTACCAGCTTAGTAGCTCTTCTCTGGACCCTCTCCAGTGATGGTACCAGCTTGGTAGCTCTTCTCTGGACCCTCTCCAGTGATGGTACCAGCTTGGTAGCTCTTCTCTGGACCCTCTCCAGTGATGGTACCAGCTTAGTAGCTCTTCTCTGGACCCTCTTCAGGATATTTTCCACTTTTCTGTCTGGTATATTCAGCCTGTGGTATAACAAAGGGCATTATAGGGAGTTGATATTGTGTCTGTAGTTAGTGCTTGAAATTTCTAGCCATGATACCTAGCACTGTGCTAGCTATGTTGCTGGCAGATAACTATGATACCTAGCACTGTGCTAGCTATGTTGCTGGCAGATAACTATGATACCTAGCACTGTGCTAGCTATGTTGCTGTCAGATAACTATGACAACTAGCACTGTGTTAGCTATGTTGCTGGCAGATAACTATGATACCTAGCACTGTGTTAGCTATGTTGCTGGCAGATAACTATGATACTTAGCACTGTGTTAGCTATGTTGCTGGCAGATAACTATGATACCTAGCACTGTGTTAGCTATGTTGCTGGCAGATAACTATGATACCTAGCACTGTGTTAGCTATGTTGCTGGCAGATAACTATGATACTTAACACTGTGTTAGCTATGTTGTTGGCAGATAACTATGATACCTAGCACTGTGCTAGCTATGTTGCTGGCAGATAACTATGATACCTAGCACTGTGCTAGCTATGTTGCTGGCAGATAACTATGATACCTAGCACTGTGCTAGCTATGTTGCTGGCAGATAACTATGATACCTAGCACTGTGCTAGCTATGTTGCTGGCAGATAACTATGACAACTAGCACTGTGTTAGCTATGTTGCTGGCAGATAACTATGATACCTAGCACTGTGTTAGCTACGTTGCTGGCAGATAACTATGATACTTAGCACTGTGTTAGCTATGTTGCTGGCAGATAACTATGATACCTAGCACTGTGCTAGCTATGTTGCTGGCAGATAACTATGATACCTAGCACTGTGTTAGCTATGTTGCTGGCAGATAACTATGATACCTAGCACTGTGCTAGCTATGTTGCTGGCAGATAACTATGATACCTAGCACTGTGCTAGCTATGTTGCTGGCAGATAACTATGATACCTAGCACTGTGCTAGCTATGTTGCTGGCAGATAACTATGATACCTAGCACTGTGCTAGCTATGTTGCTGGCAGATAACTATGACAACTAGCACTGTGCTAGCTATGTTGCTGGCAGATAACTATGATACCTAGCACTGTGCTAGCTATGTTGCTGGCAAATAAACATTGCTTGGTATTCTGCAAGTGAATGTTTATGATTTTTATAATGTTCTTGTCTTTCTTCGGTTAGTTTGTTGACAAACATTTTCTTGATTGAGATTGTTTTAACCAGAATGCCTTAATTGTTTTAGTGGATTGAGAAAGAGAGAGAGGGATGGAAGGAGAGAGAGTATTGAGTAGGTTCCTCACTCTTCATGCCTCACAGACACACTAACACCTGACTAGAGTACCAAATCCTTACACAGGTGAGTACCATGTTATGTCCCCCCCTCCCCTTACCTCCGGTCCCCTTCCCAAGCAGCCTTTCTCCCTTCCCTAACAACCTTCCCCCCTCCTCTATCCATCTAACCCACTCTCCTTACTTACATCAACCTCCCCTTCCCCCTCTTTCTCTCCTCCTTTCTCTCTCTCTCCAGTCCAGCAACCCCCACCTACCACAACCTGCTTCTCCCCCTCTCCCACATCCCCACCTCCACTCCTCCAACCACAACCACCACCATTTCAAGATCCTTCTGGACCGCTCACCACCACCACCCTAATTCCCACCCACTAAACCACCCACTCTAATCAACCCCTCCCCTCTCCCTTCCCCAACCACTCTATCACACTCGTGAGGCACTGCGCCCCCCCCCCTATCACACACACGCACTGTTGACAAATAAAAAAAATGGGCTTCTATGAAAGATTATAATAATAATATGCCTCTAACATACCTATAAGAAGAGGAAAACAATTCAGGAGCTGTGACTCGAACCCTGCAAGCACAATTAGGTGAGTACACAAGAGAAACGAATTTTCAAGTGAACTTATGAGAGAATACATGAGATTCACGAGACTCACGAGACCTTAATAGCAGAGCAGTAAAGAATCCACTGGAATAGCGGGATTCGAACCCATGGCAAGCCAGTCCTCTAAGCACAGCACCACGCCGACCTGATAAGAGCCATGTAACTAGCTATATGTCTGTACGCATTAGGAAGGCTAGAAAGAGCCACTACTGTGACCACGATGTAAGTTTTTACAGGCGAGTGTGTGTGTATGTATATGTATGTGTATATATGTGTGTGTGCATGTGTGTGTGTATATGTGTGTGTGTATGCGTGTGTGTATATGTGTGTGTGTAAGCATGTGTTTCCTGTGCATGCGTGCGTGCGTGCGCCTACGCACACGTGTGCGTGTTTACATTACAATGTTCGGGTCATGGCAAAATCGTGGTAAACTGACCCCAGCGAACCAGACTTGTGTTGCCAGCAGCAGTCTATAGAACTAACTACTTTTAATGTTCACTCTTAACCCTCTAGCCTATCCTACTTAACACAATCACGATGCGTAGCTTTAGAAAAGTGATTAGACAAATATATAAGAACATAAGAAAGGAGGAACACTGCAGTAGGCCTGTTGGCCCATACTGGGCAAGTCCTTCACAAATCCAACCCACTAACAGAATATGAGTGAGATGGACTGGGTTTGATTAGTACCTGAGATGTGTAGATAAATGGTTCGAAGAACCAACAAGTTAAGTAGTTAGACAAATGTGCAGTACTTGGGTATCTTTAGTGGCTTCATCAGTCCAATATAAAGGAGAATTGTGAAGATCAGAAGGAGTTTGAGGCAATCAGTCCCTCAGCCTGGAGTCAATCTTATCAATCAATATTTTCAAGACTGATGGACTGATTACATTGACTCCAGGCTGAGGGACTGATTACCTCAAACTCCTTCTGTTCCTCACATTTCTTCTGTATATAGGACTGATGAAGCCAGTGTGGCGAAACGTTTCCTTTAATAAATGTCCTGAACTGTACATAAGTGTCTTTTTCCACATCTTGTCAGTATTACCAGATCATTTCTCAAAACGCCTACTGTGGTATGTCGTCATTGCTCTCAACTTTTTGTTAGGTTAAGAGTCATGTCTGATACAGATGAATTTGTTTGTCAACTTAGAATCTCCACAAATTCAATGTATTATAAATGAATCCAGCTCATACAGTCCTGGACTTATATTCAAATTATAATCAATTCTATTTTTTTTATAAAGTTTGATTCTGTTATATTTTCTTCAAATATTAATTTGTATGTTGCAACTTTCTTGGTTTTTATCTTATCATTGAGGTGGTTAAAATATTTCACATTAGCAATAATATCATTATAGTCTTGCCAGGTTCTAATGTTGTATTTATGTTGTTGTAATCTTAGTTCAACAATATTTACTGTTTATTTATACAGTGAATCTTATAGAGATTAACCTTCAGCATTTTAGGGGAAATATTACTCAATAGTTTTTATAACATTAAGAATTTTAAATGCAGTTTTGATTTTGAAATTATTTAGTAGAGAAAGAATATCAAGAAAGTTGTCACGATACAGTTGTCACGATACAGTTGTCACGATACAGTTGTCACGATACAGTTGTCACGATACAGTTGTCACGATACAGTTGTCACGATACAGTTGTCACGATACAGTTGTCACGATACAGTTGTCACGATACAGTTGTCACGATACAGTTGTCACGATACAGTTGTCACGATACAGTTGTCACGATACAGTTGTCACGATACAGTTGTCACGATACAGTTGTCACGATACAGTTGTCACGATACAGTTGTCACGATACAGTTGTCACGATACAGCAGAAGCAACATATTCTTGGCTAAGAATGGTTCCTTCTTCTTTATCAATGTTCTAAAATGTATTTCTGCCAATTTTTGAAGATTTGTCAATAAAACTTTTTTTATAGTTTTGATTATATACTATTTCAGAAATCTTTCTTATATTTATATCTATGAACTCTGGGCTACAAATACACAGATCTTTCAAGAACATGGAGGAGAACACTGAACTCTCTCATGAACTGAAGAATAACAGTGAACATAAGAACAGATATTAAAACATCTACACACACACACTCATATATATATATATATATATATATATATATATATATATATATATATATATATATATATATATATATATATATATATATATATATATACTATATATCATCACATTATGTTAACACATATTGCCTATGTCCATAAAGAAAATATATTCAAAATCTTCCAGAAATTCTGAAGTATTACAGTGGTTGTCTTCTATTACGGAGAAAAGAGGAGATTTAAAGTAAGGATGTGGAAGGTCGGAAAATACAATTTTTGCAGCTGCACCACCAGCAGCAGCTGCTGCTGGTGGTGCTGCTGGTGGTAGTGGTGGCAGTAGTGGTAGTGGTGGTGGTTGGGAGCCTCGTATAGCCAAGTTGAGGGCACACAATCCCACTTGTACCAGGGCAAGCAATCTAATTTTCCTTTATTGTACTTCCAGATTCAACGTGGTGCGGACCTTCCCTAGTTAGGATTGCGGCCGCCCGGCGCAACCTTCTGGCCTGCTAGATCACCGCCCCTGCTTGTTGAAGCAGGGGCGGGGGGCAGCAGGTGCAGCACCGCCAGGAGGAGAGAGAGAGAGAGAGAGAGAGAGAGAGAGAGAGAGAGAGAGAGAGAGAGAAACGAGGCCCAGTAAGGAATCTCTCTCTATATCAAAAAAAACTTTCGTTCTTCAGGGTACAAAATATTCTGGAGAAAGATGGAATAAAGTTCTGACAAGAGGAGGAAGAAAAAGAAATGCAAATGCAATATAATTTGATTCTTTACTGGCAACGTTTCGCCCTTCCAGTGGGCATTAGTTGTTTGTGGCTTGCTAAAAGCCCACTTTTTTGGGCGAGACGTTGTCAACAATACATATTCATGTCTGTAAAAACAATACACTCTTCGCTCTCTGGATAGACATGTGCAAAATAATATTGATGTCACTTACAAAGGTTCCAAACCAGACGACTTTGAAGTCACCAATAACTTTCCCTCGTGGTCTCTCACATACGATGTCCCTTATACGTGGACATCGTAGCTACAGTCGTCCGACATCCCGTTCGCTCCGTCCGATAAATCGGCTCCGATTTCCCAGCTTTCTTCGTCTTAAATCCCGACCACATCTCAGCGTCAAATAGATTTTAAATGCCGAACGAATTCTGGCAGAAAAGTCTACAAACATAGTCACAACATGAAAGTTGTCGGCATGTTCGTGCATCGACAGGCAGCTGGGTCGACAACTGCTGTGTAAAAAAATGTCGGAGTTGAGTCGATATATTCCTTGCCTGGGCACGGAGGTGGTCAAGGCAGGTGGACGGTACCTGCTGACAGGCACGGCCTTCCTACCTGCACCACCACGCAACTGTCAGCCATTGTCCCCACTCCACAAGTGTCAGCTTATATTATATATATATATATATATATATATATATATATATATATATATATATATATATATATATATATATATATATATATATATATATATAATCTCTTTCTGTTGTGGTTGTAATTTATTAGAAATAATAAATACTAAATAATTTAATTATAGTCTATATAAGAAGATATTTGTAATAATATGGATGTAAATTCATAAATAAATATTTTTTTCTGATATATTTATTGTTATTTATTCTCGATTGTTATAAACCTCTTCTAAATGTGTAGATTTATTCTTCCTTCATCTTCTCTTACTACCTTCATCTTCACTCACTACCTTCATCTTCACTCACTATCTTCATCTTCACTCACTACCTTCATCTTCACTCACTATCTTCATCTTCACTCACTATCTTCATCTTCACTCACTATCTTCATCTTCACTCACTATCTTCATCTTCACTCACTATCTTCATCTTCACTCACTATCTTCATCTTCACTTACTATCTTCATCTTCACTCACTATCTTCATCTTCACTCACTCTCTTCATCTTCACTCACTATCTTCATCTTCACTCACTATCTTCATCTTCACTCACTATCTTCATCTTCACTCACTATCTTCATCTTCACTCACTATCTTCATCTTCACTCACTCTCTTCATCTTCACTCACTATCTTCATCTTCACTCACTATCTTCATCTTCACTCACTATCTTCATCTTCACTCACTATCTTCATCTTCACTCACTATCTTCATCTTCACTCACTATCTTCATCTTCTCTCACTATCTTCATCTTCACTCACTATCTTCATCTTCACTCACTATCTTCATCTTCACTCACTATCTTCATCTTCTCTCACTATCTTCATCTTCTCTCACTATCTTCATCTTCTCTCACTATCTTCATCTTCACTCACTATCTTCATCTTCACTCACTATCTTCATCTTCCTCACTATCTTCATCTTCTCTCACTATCTTCATCTTCTCTCACTATCTTCATCTTCACTCACTATCTTCATCTTCACTCACTATCTTCATCTTCACTCACTATCTTCATCTTCACTCACTATCTTCATCTTCTCTCACTATCTTCATCTTCTCTCACTATCTTCATCTTCACTCACTATCTTCATCTTCACTCACTATCTTCATCTTCTCACTATCTTCATCTTCAATCACTATCTTCATCTTCACTCACATTTATCTCTCACTATCTTCATCTCTCACTATCTTCATCTCTCACTATCTTCATCTTCACTCACTATCTTCATCTCTCACTATCTTCATCTTCACTCACTATCTTCATCTTCACTCACTATCTTCATCTTCACTCACTATCTTCATCTTCACTCACTATCTTCATCTCTCACTATCTTCACCCACTTCCTTCATTTTCACTCATATTTTTTATACTTTCTTCTCCTCAAGTTTTCCCTAAGATGTATTTTCAAAGAAGAAGAATATGAAGAACAAGAGGAGGAAGAATAAGAAGTAGAAAAATAAGAATAAGAAGGTGTGCAACTATATAAGCACCCAAGGAATACGGACATTAATAGTACTACACCTTATGAGTGTACGTATGACGTCATCAGTCATACGTCTCCAGTACTGACGTCATCTCTGGCTCCCAACTTTGTCTTATGTTAATATATTCACTGTAAAAAAAAGGGTGTAAATACGAGCGGGTTTTGCTCTTGGAATGTGTAAACACACTTGTCTTCAGCGTCTCTGAGGTGTCATGTGTCACAGGTGTGGCATGTGTCACTCGTGTGTCACAGCTGCTTCACGTGTCACTCTGCCATAAACCCTAAGGTAACTTAGTTAATTTGGTTTAAAGCCTATCGACTATACAACAGTTATTTTAAAGATTCATGTGACCTGTGTGTGTGTGTGTGTGTGTGTGTGTGTGTGTGTGTGTGTGTGTGTGTGTGTGTGTGTGTGTGTGTGTGTGTGTGTGTGTGTGTACTCACCTAGTTGCACTCACCTAGTTGTGGTTCAAGGGGTCGATTCATAGCTCCTGGCCCCGCCTATTCACTGGCCGCTACTGGGTCACTCTCCCTGCGCCATGAACTTTATCATACCTCTTCTTAAAGCTATGAATGGATCCTGCCTCCACTACATCACTTCCTAAACTATTCCACTTCCTGACCACTCTGTGACTGAAGAAATACTTCCTAACATCCCTGTGATTCATCTGAGTCTTCAACTTCCAACTGTGTCCCCTTGTTGCTGTGTCCCATCTCTGGAACATTCTGTCTTTGTTCACCTTGTCAATTCCTCTCAGTATTTTATATGTCGTTTCCATGTCCCCCCTATCTCTCCTGTCCTCCAGTGTCGTCAGGTCGATTTACCTTAACCTCTCCTCGTAGGACATACTCATTAGCTCCGGGACTAGTCTTGTTGCAAACCTTTGCACTTTCTCTAGCTTCTTTACGTGCTTGGCTAGGTGTGGGTTCCAAACTGGTGCTGCATACTCCAGTATGGGCCTAACGTACACAGTGTACAGGGTCCTGAACGATTCCTTATTAAGATGTCGGAATGCTGTTCTTAGGTTTGCTAGGCGCCCGTATGCTGCAGCAGTTATTTGGTTGATGTGCGCCTCAGGAGATGTGCCTGGTGTTATACTCACCCCAAGATCTTTTTCCTTGATTGAGGTTTGTAGTCTCTGGCCCACTAGACTGTACTCCGTCTGCGGTCTTCTTTGCCCTTCCCCAATCTTCATGACTTTGCACTTAGTGGGGTTGAACTCCAGGAGCCAATTGCTGGATCAGGCTTGCAGCCTGTCCAGATCCCTTTGTAGTTCTGCCTGGTTCTCGTCCGATTGAATTCTCCTCATCAACTTCACATCATCTGCAAACAGGGACACTCTGGAGTCTATTCCGTCCGCCATGTCGTTCACAAATACCAGAAACAGCACCGGTCCTAGGACTGACCCCTGTGGAACCCCACTCGTCACTGGTGCTCACTCTGACACCTCGCCATGTACCATGACTCGCTGCTGTCTTCCTGACAGGTATTCCTTGATCCATTGGAGTGCCTTTCCTGTTATCCCTGCCTGGTCCTCCAGCTTTTGCACTAATCTCTTGTGTGGAACTGTGTCAAACGCCTTCTTACAGTCCAAGAAAATGCAATCTACCCACCCCTCTCTCTCTCTCTTGTCTTACTGCTGTCACCCTGTCATAGAACTCCAGTAGGTTTGTGACACAGGATTTCCCGTCCCTGAAACCGTGCTGGCTGTCGTTGATAAGCTCATTCCTTTCTAGGTGCTCCACCACTCTTCTCCTGATAATCTTCTCCATGACATGTCAGTGACACTGGTCTGTAGTTTAGTGCTTCAAGTCTGTCTCCTTTTTTAAAAATTGGGACTACATTTGTTGTCTTCCATACCTCAGGTAATCTCCCTGTTTCGATAGATGTGTTGAATATTGTTGTTAGTGGTACACATAGCTCCTCTGCTCCCTCTCTCAGGACCCATGGAGAGATGTTGTCCGGCCCCAACGCCTTTGAGGTATCTAGCGTGTGTGTGTGTGTGTGTGTGTGTGTGTGTGTGTGTGTGTGTGTGTGTGTGTGTGCTATTGTGTTGTGTTCAAAATATTTCTTGAGATCTTTCCTTATTGACAAAATGGTGGAAAAAGTCAATTAAGTGGAGCGTTTCAAAGTAAACACTAACTATAAGGGTCCCACGTAGGTGCTGAGAAATATATAAGAGGGACAGAGAGGAAGAGATAGTTAGATAGATAGAGAGAGGGAGAGAGAGACAGAGAGACAGAGAGACAGGAGTGGACGAGAGACAAAACAACACTTACTTACTAGCGTACGTGGACATAGCTGTGTATTGCTTGCTTAAGTAAGTCGACCTGAATCATACAAGGACATCTGGACATTAGCAATCAAGAGATGTTACTAGCAGTCTTCTCCTCTCCAACTCCAACCCCCCTCCAACCCCCTCCCCCAAGCCCACCACCATCTCTACCACTATCTCCAACCACACCACTCTCCACCGCAACGATCTTCACTGTAACAACTCTCCCTTACTATCACCACTACCACGACCCTACTACCATCACCACTATCACGACCCGACTACCATCAACACTAACACGACCCTAATAAAAGGATCACTACCACGACCCTACTACTATCACCACTACCACGACCCTAATGACACTTCAGACCTACTACACATCCTACTACACAGACCGACTACCATCACTACCACGACCCTACTACTATCACCACTACCACGACCCTAAACCATCACTCCACGACCCTACTACCATCACACTACCAGACCATACCATCACCACTACCACGACCCACTACCATCACCACTACCAGACCCTACTACCATCACCTACCACGACCCTACTATCATCACCACTACCACGACTCTATACCATCACCACTACCACGACTCTACTACCATCACCACTACCACGACCCTGCTACCATCACCACTACCACGACCCTACTACATCACCATCCGATCCTACTACCACACCTCCACGACCCTCTACCATCACCACTACCACGACCCTCTACCATCACCACTACCACGACCCTACTACCATCACCACTACCACGACCCTACTACCATCACCACTACCACGACCCTACTACCATCACCACTACCACGACCCTACTACCATCACCACTACCACGACCCTACTACCATCACCACTACCACGACCCTACTACCATCACAACTACCACGACCCTACTACCATCACCACTATCACGACCCTACTACCATCACCACTACCACGAACCTACTACGACCCTACTACCATCACCACTACCACGACTCTACTACCATCACCACTACCACGACCCTACTACCATCACCACTATCACGACCCTACTACCATCACCACTACCACGACCCTACTACGATCACCACTACCACAACCCTACTACCATCACCACTACCACTACCCTACTACCATAACCTCTACCACGACTCTACTACCATCACCACTACCACGACCCTACTACCATCATCAGTACCACGACTCTGCTACAATCACTACTACCAAGACTCTTTTACCATCACCACTACAACGACCCTAATAGAAGGATCACTTCCACGACCCTATTACCATCACCACTACCACGACCCTACTACCATCACCACTACCACGACCCTACTACCATCACCACTACCACGACCCTACTACCATCACCACTACCACGACCCTACTACCATCACCACTACCACGACCCTACTACCATCACCACTACCACGACCCTACTACCACCACCATCCACGACCACACGACACCACTACACAACCCTACTACCATCACCACTACCACGACCTACTACATCACCACTACACACCCTACTACCATCACCACTATTACGACCCTACTACCATCACCACTACTACGATCCTACTACCATCACCACTACCACGACCCTACTACCATCATCAGTACCACGACTCTGCTACAATCACTACTACCAAGACTCTTTTACCATCACCACTACACGACCCTATAGCCATCACTTCCACGACCCTATTACCATCCCCACTACCACGACTCTACTATCGCGACCCTACTACCATCACCACTACCACGACTCTACTACCGCGACCCTACTACCATCACCACTACCACGACCCTACTACCGTCACCACTACCACGACCCTACTACCACCACCACTACACCAACACCACCACTACCACACCACCACCACCACTACTACACCACTTCCACTACACCACCACTACCACGACTCTACTACCATCACTACTACCACGACCCTACTACCATCACCACTACCACGACTCTGCTACCATCACCACTACCACGACTCTGCTACCATCACCACTACCACGACCCTACTACCATCACCACTACAACGACCCTACTACCATCACCACTACCACGACTCTACTACCATCACCACTACCACGACCCTACTACCATCACCACTACCACGACCCTACTACCATCACCACTACCACGACCCTACTACCATCACCACTATCACAACCCTACTACCATCACCATTACCACTACCCTATTACCATCACCACTATTACTACTCTACTACCATCACCTCTACCACGACCCTACTACCATCACCACTACCACGACCCTACTACCATCATCAGTACCACGACTCTGCTACCATCACCACTACCACGACTCTGCTACCATCACCACTACAACGACCCTAATAAAAGGATCACTTCCAAGACCCTATTACCATCACCACTACCACGACCTACTACCTCACCATTACCACACCACTACCGACCCTACTACCATCACCACTACCACGACTCTACTATCGCGACCCTACTACCATCACCACTACCACGACTCTACTACCGCGACCCTACTACCTTCACCACTACCACGACCGTACTATCACCACCACTACCACCACCACCACTACCAACACCACCACTACCACACCACCACCACCACCACCACCACTATCACTATCATCACCACCACAACTATCACTACTACCACCACTACCACCACTACCACTACCACCACCACCACAACCACAACTACCACCACCACCACTACCACCACACCACCACCACAACCACAACTACCACCATCATCACCACCACTACTACCACAACTTCCACCACCACCACCACCACTACCACAACTACCACTATTGCTACATCTACACAACATATAGGTCAATGGATGTTCTTTTGGACTTTATTTGAAAAATTGTCATAAACTAAACAAACTCCACAAGTTTACAATAAGCAAACACCTTTGTAATTTACAATAAACAAAATATAATTTACAATAAACGAAAAATCTAAGAAGACCAGGTTTTAAATTTCAATAAATTTTAAAAATATATCAATGGGTTACTTTGTAATTTTGTTTCTTTGTTACCTTGTTAATTTCTTATTTTCTTACTTTGTGACTAATTTACACACACACACATACACACACACATATGGGCGACAAGCAAACCTAAGATTAGCGTTCCGTTACCTTAACAAGGAATCGTTCAAGACACTGTACACCGTGTACGTCAGGCCCATACTAGAATATGCAGCACCACTCTGAAACCCACACCTGGTCAAGCACGTAAAGAAACTAGAGAAAGTGCAAAGGTTTGCGACAAGGTTAGTTCCACAACTCAGGGGTCTGTCCTATGAAGAAAGGTTGAGAGAAATAGGACTAACAACACTGGAGGAAAGAAGGGTCAGAGGAGACATGATAACGACATACAAAATACTGCGGGGAATCGACAAGGTAGACAGTGACAGGATGTTCCAGAGAGGGAACACAGAAACAAGGGGACACAACTGGAAGCTGAAGACTCAGATGAGTCAAAGGGATGTTAGGAAGCATTTCTTCAGCCACAGAGTAGTCAGGAAGTGGAATAGTCTAGAGAAAGATATAGTGGAGGCAGGAACCATACATAGTTTTAAGACAAGGTATGATAAAGCTCATGGAGCAGGGAGAGCAGAGACCCAGTAGCGGACAGCGAAGAGGCGGGGCCAGGAGCTGAGTCTCGACCCTTGGAACCACAATTAGGTGAGTAATTAGGTGAGTACAGAACCCAATAGCGATCAGTGAAGAGGCGGGGCCAGGAGCTATGAATCGACCCCTGCACCCACAAATAAGTGAGTACAAATAGGTGACGCACACACACACATTATTTGGCACAACAGCAAGAACAGGAACAAGAGAGGCAGCCGCAACAACAGCAGCAGCAACAAGAACAGCAGCAGCAACAAGAACAGCAATAACAGCAACAAAAGCACTAACATAAACAGAAGAGCAAGGAAAGCCAGGCTGTCCAGTCAGACGAGTGATAGATTCCTGTATTGATTTTGACATCCATTTTGTATGCAAGATCAACTCCCGGACACTAGACTTAGTTGACACGAGTGACGAGGCGAGTACCACCTTCCCCTCTTGTCCTCACGATTGACGAGGCGAGTACCACCTTCCCCTCTTGTCCTCACGAGTGATGAGGCGAGTACCACCTTCCCCTCTTGTCCTCACGATTGACGAGGCGAGTACCACCTTCCCCTCTTGTCCTCACGAGTGACGAGGCGAGTATCACCTTCCCCTCTTGTCCTCACGAGTGACGGAGCGAGTACGACCTCTTAGTCCTAACGAGTGAAATGGCTATCACGACCCTCGTTATTTAAATTATTATTATTATTATCATTATTATTATTATTATTATTATTATTATTATTATTATTATTATTATTATTATTATTATTATTAATAGTAGTAGTTGTAGTATAATTAAGTAGAAGAAGCACTTTGAGTGTTGGGATCCTTAAGAACCTGAGGAACGAGTCGTAATCACGTCTGATCCGAGGAGTGTGATTACAGCTCTACATTCCCTGGACCAAGAGGAAGAAAGGGAGAATTTTCACTTGGCTTTCACTTACACTAGAAACTTTCTGCTTTCTCCTGAGCATCACTTGATCTAGAATCCTTCCTCTCCCGCCCCTCCCCCTCCCGCCCCTCCCCTCCCACCCCTCCCCTCCCCACATGTCTATGATCCTCTAAGCGCAGGACTCTAAGGATTCCTGGTCCTCTCTAGGTGGAGAGGATTCTAAATTACTTCTCCTCACATGGCTGAGGATCCAGCAATGGTTCCCATGGCTGGGGATTCATGGGAGATGGGTAATGGGGATGGATCAACACACTCTAGGACTCTCCCAGCTCGTTGGAGATAGTCCTTCAATTTGCATGAAAATCAGGTACAGCATCTGATGGCAAAGTAATTGAAAAACTTTGGCGAGGCCCAGATATAATATTTGGCGAGAGCGAAAGTGCGATTTAATTACTAGAAGCTCAGGAGTTAAGCCTCCGAAACGAGAGAGAAAGAGGCCAGGTAAAAAATAGCAAGACATGGAGGTGTAATTTGCCACGTCGGGACCTGCGGACTCGGAGAGTACCCGCTCACAACACAGCCAGTACTTGCTGACTTGGAGAGTACCCGCTCACAACACAGCCAGTACCTGCTGACTCGGAGAGTACCCGCTCACAACACAGCCAGTACCTGCTGACTCGGAGAGTACCCGCTCACAACACAGCCAGTACCTGCTGACTCGGAGAGTACCCGCTCACAACACAGCCAGTACCTGCTGACTCGGAGAGTAACCGCTCACAACATAGCCAGGACCTGCTGACTCGGAGAGTAACCGCTCACAACACAGCCAGTACCTGCTGACTCGGAGAGTAACCGCTCACAACATAGCCAGGACCTGCTGACTCGGAGAGTAACCGCTCACAACACAGCCAGTACCTGCTGACTCGGAGAGTAACCGCTCACAACACAGCCAGTACCTGCTGACTCGGAGAGTACCCGCTCACAACACAGCCAGTACCTGCTGACTCGAGGTACCCGCTCCAACACAGCCAGTACCTGCTGACTCGGAAGTACCCGCTCACAACACAGCCAGTACCTGCTGACTCGGAGTATCCGCTCACAACACAGCCAGTTCCTGCTGACTCGGAGTAACCGCTCACAACACAGCCAGTACCTGCTGACTCGGAAGTACCCGCTCACAACACAGCCAGTACCTGCTGACTCGGAGAGTACCGCTCACAACACAGCCAGTACCTGCTGACTCGGAAGTACCCGCTCACAACACAGCCAGTACCTGCTGACTCGGAGTATCCGCTCACAACACAGCCAGTACCTGCTGACTCGGAGAGTAACCGCTCACAACACAGCCAGTACCTGCTGACTCGGAGTACCCGCTCACAACACAGCCAGTACCTGCTGACTCGGAGAGTACCGCTCACAACACAGCCAGTACCTGCTGACTCGGAGAGTAACCGCTCACAACACAGCCAGTAACTGCTGACTCGGAGAGTACCCGCTCACAACACAGCCAGTACCTGCTGACTTAGAGAGTATCCGCTCACAACACAGCCAGTACCTGCTGACTCGGAGAGTACCCGCTCACAACACAGCCAGTACCTGCTGACTCGGAGAGTACCCGCTCACAACACAGCCAGTACCTTCTGACTTGGAGTACCGCTCACAACACAGCCAGTACCTGCTGACTCGAGAGTAACCGTTCACAACACAGCCAGTACCTACTGACTCGAGGTAACCGCTCACAACACAGCCAGTACCTGCTGACTCGGAGAGTAACCGCTCACAACACAGCCAGTACCTGCTGACTCGAGAGTAACCGTTCACAACACAGCCAGTACCTACTGACTCAGAGTAACCGCTCACAACACAGCCAGTACCTACTGACTCGGAGAGTAACCGCTCACAACACAGCCAGTACCTACTGACTCGGAGAGTAACCGCTCACAACACAGCCAGTACCTGCTGACTCGGAGAGTAACCGCTCACAACACAGCCAGTACCTACTGACTCGGAGAGTAACCGCTCACAACACAGCCAGTACCTGCTGACTCGGAGAGTAACCGCTCACAACACAGCCAGTACCTGCTGACTCGGAGAGTAACCGTTCACAACACAGCCAGTACCTACTGACTCGGAGAGTAACCGCTCACAACACAGCCAGTACCTACTGACTTGGAGAGTAACCGCTCACAACAGAGCCAGTACCTACTGACTCGGAGAGTAACCGCTCACACCACAGCCAGTACCTACTGACTCGGAGAGTAACCGCTCACAACACAGCCAGTACCTACTGACTCGGAGAGTAACCGCTCACAACACAGCCAGTACCTGCTGACTCGGGGAGTAACCGCTCACAACACAGCCAGTACCTACTGACTTGGAGAATAACCGCTCACAACACAGCCAGTACCTGCTGACTCGGGGAGTACCCGCTCACAACACAGCCAGTACCTACTGACTTGGAGAATAACCGCTCACAACACAGCCAGTACCTGCTGACTCGGAGAGTAACCACTCACAACACAGGAGATATTCTCTGCTCCAACCTTGACAGGGTTGCCGTCGCTTAACTGCCACCAGTCGAAAACAGATAAATGAGGATGGAGATTTATATAGTGGAGACGGATAAGAGGATGAACTGGACACCTCTTCTCAAGGCAGAGGGACTGATCACCTCAAATTACTTCTTCACGTCTTCCTCCGTCTCCAGTATTATATTCTCCGTGTGGTCTAGATAAAGCCACTGTAGCAAAACTCAGTAACCAAGATAATTAAGAGTTGCTCTTATGTCTTGTTTATCAACTCATCAGCACTGTATACCACACAGAGTTGCGTCTGTCAGGGTATACTGTCTCGCAAAACCGTAATAACACAACTACAAATAACGGAACGGGTGGGATTTCAACCCATAGCGAGTAAGTCCAAAAACTCACAGCCCAGCGCTTATGATTCGAATTAAGGCATAAAGAAGACTCTCATCGTCAACTAACTTTATTCTGGAAAAGCTTTGCAGACCAGAAGATTTATCAGAAAGATAGTGAGAAAAAACGTAAAAAAAAAGAGAGGGGAAAATATGGTAGTTTGGATGTCAGTCGTAGTGTAGGTGTGATGGCAGCCATGATTAATGACGTCACCTGACGGCCGTGTCCTGACGGCTTCAAATCAATTTAGCCAAAACTCTGGGGGTATTGAAGCTTCCCGTGTTCCGTCCAATTGGGTTGATAAAGCTCCCCTGGTGGGCGAAACGTTTCCATAACAAAGTTAGCTAAAGCTACGTAAGTGTCCCCTCACAGCGAGGTCACTGCAGATCATCCGGAGAGTAAGCGCTCACAACACCGCCGCCCAGCGAGGTCACTGCAGATCATCCGGAGAGTAAGCGCTCACAACCCCGCCGCCCGGTACACGCTCCAGAGACCTCGGCGTTAATATTGGATCTTATCTTTTAATTAGAGCCCTGCATGTGACGCCCAGGGCAACATCTCGCTCTACCGACTCGCGCAGCGCTCAGCCTGGCTTCCGCTGCATCGCCATCGCTAAACAATTGCATAAAAAAAGATAATTAAAAAAGGGGGGTGGTCGTGATTTTGACAGCATAGGAGACTGTAAATCATAATAAATAGTCACGGCACTCTGGGAGGTAATAAATTAATGGGGTGGGATTACTGTGGACCTGCAGTACAAATAAAGAATATATGGAGATCAGAGGAATAAAAAAGAATAAAAACATCGGTACAGTGCCTAGAATAAGTCGTCAGAAACGCCCACTCAGTGAGAAATCTCATGACGATGTTATGTGGACAGTTACAAGTCAGAAGTCATGTGTCTACATCAGCTTTCTTTAAATCTGAGTTTCACTTGTAAATAGTCCAAGTTAATGGTAATAGTCCAAGTTAATGGTACAAGTCGGGCCGAAACGTCTTTATAATGTTTAGTCTCCCATGTGTGGATTATTAGTGTATACTTCAATCATATCTCCCCTCATTCTACATTTTTCATTCTACGTCTCCCCTCATTCTACATCTATCATTCTACGTCTCCCCTCATTCAACATCTTTCATTCTACGTCTCACTCTACGTCTCCCCTTATTCTACATTGTTCACTCTACATCTCCCCTCATTCTACATCTTTCACTCTACATCTCCCCTCATTCTACATCTTTCACTCTACATCTCCCCTCATTCTACATCTTTCACTCTACGTCTCCCCTCATTCTACATCTTTCACTCTACGTCTCCCCTCATTCTACATCTTTCAAGAGAGTGAAGGTTCAGGGCTCTCAGTCTGTACTCACAATATTCCTCAGTGATTGATTGCGTCAAGTGGAATGCGTGTTACGCACACATCACAACATCGTCTTACCGACTAAACCTTCCATTGCTTGCCCTTGCAATGGTTGCTTTGCTCATGCAGTGCCTGCAAGTTGACCCACGGAAGGAACAACAGCAGGGGGCGTTGATCCCCGGAAAATCTCTCCAGGTATACTCCGGGTATAGGTGTGGCCGCAGTGAGTGCGTCAGAGAAGGCGCTAACGCACATTTGCACGCACGACGTATGATTGAGGAGCGTGCTAGGACACAAGGGTGTGTAGGGTGCTCAGGGTGGGTGGAGTGGGCAGAGGGTGGGTGGCTTGTTAAGCCCACCTTATGACTGACAAGCCACTCGGGCGGAACGGAAAGCCGTCGGAGAATAAATTTTGGAGGGACGGCATGAGTGGGTTGAGGGTGGGTTTAGAAGGTGGGTTAAGAGGGTGGGTTAAGAGGGTGGGTTAAGAGGGTGGGTTAAGAGGGTGGGTTAAGAGGGTGGGTTAAGAGGGTGGGTTAAGAGGGTGGGTTTAGAAGGTGGGTTAAGAGGGTGGGGTAAGAGGGTGGGTTAAGAGGGTGGGTTACGAGGGTGGGTTAAGAAAGTAGGTTAAGAAGGTGGGTTAAGAGGGTGGGTTAAGAAAGTAGGTTAAGAAGGTGGGTTAAGAGGATGGGTTAAGAGGGTGGGTTAAGAGGGTGGGTTCAGAAGGTGGGTTAAGAGAATGGGTTAAGAGGATGGGTTAAGAGTGTGGGTTAAGAGGGTGGGTTAAGAGGGTGGGTTTAGAAAGTGGGTTAAGAAGGTGGGTTAAGAGGATGGGTTAAGAGGGTGGGTTAAGAAAGTGGGTTAAGAAGGTGGGTTAAGAGGATGGGTTAAGAGGGTGGGTTAAGAGGTTGGGTTAAGAAGATGGGTTAAGAGGGTGGGTTAAGAAGATGGGTTAAGAAAGTGGGTTAAGAAGGTGGGTTAAGAGGGTGGGTTAAGAGGATGAGTTGGGAGGATGGGTTAAGAAGATGGGTTAAGAAAGTGGGTTTAAAAGGAGGGTTAAGAGGATGGGTTAAGAGGGTGGGGGTTAAGAGGATGGGTTAAGTGGTTGATACCTAACATCCAGACAACTGCTACTACTGTAAGACACATGTACAACACCTGCATATCTTTATTTATGAAATCTTTCGCCAGAGAAGATACGCAGGTGTTGCACATGTGTCTTATACACCTACCTGCAGGTATTGTGTTGTTTCGCCAGAGAAGATACGCAGGTGTTGCACATGTGTCTTATACACCTACCTGCAGGTATTGTGTTGTTTCGCCAGAGAAGATACGCAGGTGTTGCACATGTGTCTTATACACCTACCTGCAGGTATTGTGTTGTTTCGCCAGAGAAGATACGCAGGTGTTGCACATGTGTCTTATGCACCTACCTGCAGGTAGTGTACTATTAACATAACTACTGCCATTACTACTCTTATTTGAACTATTACTACTACTGATACTACTACTACTACTACTGATACTACTACTACTACTACTACTGCTACTACTACTGCTACTACCACCACTTCTACTACTACTACTACTACTGCTACTACCACCACTTCTACTACTACTACTACTACTCATACTCTAACCTGCTACTACCACTCTACTACACTGCTACTACTACTACTTCTACTACCACTGCTACTACCACTTGTACTACTACTACTGCTGCTACCACTATTACTACTACTACTACTGTTACTACTACTACTACTACCACTACTACTACTACTGATGATGATATGATAATAATAATAATAATAATAATAATAATAATAATACAAGGGGGGGTCGAGATCAACAACACCTTGACGAGATTTGACGAACAAATTATACGTGACACTGCACACCAGTGCCACCCACCAGTGCCACCCACCAGTGCCACCCACCAGTGCCGCCCACCACCCACCAGCGCCACCCACGGGCGTGTACTAATCACTTTAGAGCGTGGGGCGCAGATGTCTGCTGGAAGTAAGTGTGTTAGCCGGAGCAGACCGCCTCTCCCTCACTCCGGGGTATTTTTCATCCTAGTTTAATTCGATAAAATGTCCGTCACGGAGTATTCTTGTGTGTGTGTGTGTGTGTGTGTGTGTGTGTGTGTGTGCGTGTGTGTGTGTGTGTGTGTGTGTGTGTGTGTGTGTGTGTGTGTGTGTGTGTGTGTGTGTGTGTGTGTGTGTGTGTGTGTGTGTGTGTGTGTGTGTGTGTGTGTGTGTGTGTGTACTCACCCATATGTGGTTGCAAGGGTCGATTCATAGCTCCTGGCCCCTCCTCTTCACTGGTCGATACTAAGTCACTCTCTCCCTGCTAAATAAGCTTTATCATACCTCTTCTTAAAGCTATTTATGGAATTTGCTTCCACTACTTCACTCTCCAGATTATTCCACTTCCTGGCAACTCTAAGGCTAAAGAAATACTTCCTAACATCCCTATGACTCATCTGGGTTTTCAGCTTCCAATTCTGGTCCCTTGTTTATGTATCTCATCTCTGAAACATTCGAGCCCTGTCCACCTTGTCAATTTCTCTCAGTATTTTATACGTTGTTATCATGTCCCTCCTATCCTCTAGTGTCATCAGGTTGAGTTCCCTTAATCTCTCCTCATAAGACATGCCCTTCAGTTCCGGGACTAATCTTGTTAAAAATTTTTGCACTTTCTCCAATTTCTTGACGTGTTTGACTAAGTGTGGGTTCCATACTGGTGCTGCATACTCCAGTATGGGCCTGACGTACACGGTGTACAATGTCGTGAATGATTCCTTACTCAGATGTCTAAACGCTATTCTCAGGTTTGCCAATCGCCCATATGATGCAGCAGTTATTTGATTGTAGATGAATGGTTCAGAGAACCGACAAATTGTTAAATTAGACACATATGCTACTGCTAGCGGCACACACAGTTCCTCTGCTCCTTCTCTCAGTATCCAAAGAGATATGTTATCTGAGCCCACTACCTTAGAGGTATCTAGTTCACCTAGCAGTTTCTTTACCTCCTCCTTGGTTATGTGTATTGTGTCCAGCACCTGCTGGTGCACCCTACCTCCACGATTTGTTGGAAGCATTTCTGTCTCTATTGTGAATACTTCTCTAAATCTTGTCATTAGTTCATCACATACTTCCTGGTCATTCTTTGTGAGCTCCCCTCCTCCTTTCCTCAGCCTGATTACCTGGTCCTTGACTGTTGTTTTTCCCCTAGTGTGACTGTATAACAACTTTGGTTGAGATTTGGCTTTTGATGCTATATCGTTCTCGTATTGCCTCTGGGCCTCTCTCCTTATCCCAGCATATTTGTTTCTGGTTCTTCTGCTTAACTCCTTGTTTTCTTGAGTCCTTTGCCTTCTATACTTTTTCATTGCTCTAGCACACTTGACGTTGGCCTCTTTACACCTCCAGTTAAACCATGGGCTCACTCTGGTCTTCCCATTTTTTCTGTTACTCTTTGGTATGAACTTCTCCTCTGCCTCCCTGCACGTAGTGGTCACTAGTTCCATCATTTCATTTACTGTCTTTCCCTCTTGTTCCCTTTCCCACTGCACTTCATGCAGGAATCTTCTCATGCCTATGTAGTCCCCTTTCTTGAAGTTTGGTTTTTCTCATCCTCGTGTTGCTGCATTCTCCACTGTTCAAAACTCAGGACATCATGATCACTAGCGCCAAGGGGATTTTCGTGTGTAATATTCCTTATGTCTGAACTATTCAAGGTGAATATGAGATCCAGCCTTGCTGCGACATCCTCTCCTCTCTCTCTCTGGTTATATCCCTAACATGTTGGTGCATGCAGTTCTCCAATACTGTCTCCAAAATCTGAGCCCTCCACGTTTCTGGTCCCCTATGTGGCTCTAGGTTTTCCCAGTCAATCTCTTTATGATTGAAATCCCCCATTATGAGTAATTTTGTCCTACTCATATGAGCCCTCCTGGTCCCTTCAACTAGTGTATCCACCATTGCTCTATTGCGCTCATAATACTCATGTCTTGGCCTCCTGCTCTTCAGTGGTGGGTTATACATCACTGCTATCATCACCTTTGGACCCCCAGTCTGTCCATTCCTCCCATTTTCTCAAAACGCCACTGGTTTTTGATGAGAAGTGCCACTCCTCCCCCTCCTCTGTTCTGTCTTTCTTCAGGATCTGATATCCAGGTGGAAAGATTGCATCTGTTATTATCCCTGTAAGTTTTGTCTTTGTTATTGCTATGATGTCAGGTGATGCATCAATGATTCGTTCTTGCCACTCTTCACTCTTATTTGTTATTCCATCTGCACTGGTGTACCATACCTTTAGCTTCCTTTCCATTACTGTATTTTTGGAGATAGGAGAGGCAGGTGAAGGCTGTGGGGGTGGGAGGCATGGCTGAATATTATGGGAGGCTGCTGTGATTGTGAAATTAATGCTTAGGGGGGTGGGGGCTATGATGTGTGGTTTGTTTCTGGTTATTGTTTGGTTGATATGGGGTGACAGGGGCTGAGGGGTTTCTGTAATCATTTGTGTTTGATGTTCCCCTGGAGGCTGAGCTTTACTGTCTGGCGTTGCCTGTCCTGTCTCTCTTTCCTTCCACTGGTTTTGTCTTGCTCTCACTTACAGTTGTTCCCTTTCTTTTCGTGTTCTGTCTCGATTGAGGTACACTTTTTGATATTCATGAGGGTCTTTTAACAGTGGCTTCTGTTGTAGTATCTTGTTCCATACCACTTCCGTCTTGAATGTCAATTTGATTGGTCGATTTTTTTTCCCTCGAATACCCCCCAAGTCTGTGAAAATTTTCTACCTGAGACATGTCCTTCTCTCCTGTTATTGCAATGATGCTCTTAATCTCTTTTTCCTCCCAATGCTTTCTTTCGTCATAGGTCTTCCCTTCAGCTTCCTGAAGCCCATGAATAATTATTGACCTCTCATTCTCTTCTTCCCATTTATTTTCCCTCCATATCTCTGGATCTGAATTAAGCATCTCCTTTGTTTCCCTTATCATATCCTGGACACCCTGATGGCCTGATAGTACTTCTGCAAGGGATATCTTAGCTCCATCCCCTCCTTCAGTCTCATCACTGCCTGCTGATGTTAAAAATTCAGTCACCTTGCTCCTTTTGGACCTTATTATATCCTGCTTCAGCACATCCATTTCTTCCTCCAGGCTCTGCTACAGCTCGTGATTCCCACTTCTTGCTCTCTGCTGATATATTCTCTAACATGTTCTTGTAAAGCTCATTTAACCTTTTTTTCCATTCTTGATCCACTTTCTTCTTGAGCCGTTCTACCCATTATTCCTTTTCAGACCAACCGTCCCCAGTTCCCTTGCCTTTACATCCTCCCTTATGATTTTTTTATCCTGTTAGGATGCTCTAGCTCCTTCAGCTAAGAGTAAAATTATGTGTGTGGGGGGGGGGGGTTAGGTGCTAATGTGTTAGGTTAGGTTTGTTTGAGTGTGTACACGTGTGTGTGCATGTGTGTGTGTGAGTGCGTGTGTGTGTAATCACCTATTTGTGGTTGCAGGGGTCGATTCATAGCTCCTGGCCCTGCCTCTTCACTGATTGCTACTGGGTCTTTTCTCTCCCTGCTCCATTAGCTTTATCAAACCTGGTCTTAAAACTATGCTATGTATGGTTCCTGCCTCCACTACGTCACTTTCTAGGCTATTCCACTTCCTGACAACTCTATGACTTAAGAAATACTTCCTAACATCCCTTTGACTCATAGAAGTCTTCAACTTCCAATTGTGACCCCTTGTTTCTGTGTCTCATCTCTGGAACATCCTGTCTCTGTCCACCTTTTCAATTCCTCGCAGTATTTTATATGTCGTTATCCTGTCTCCCCTAACCCTCCTGTCCTCTAGGATCGTCAGGCCGATTTCCCTTAACCTTTCTTCGTAGGACAATCCCCTTAGCTCTGGGACTAGTCTTGTTGCAAACCTTTGCACTTTCTCTAATTTCTTGACGTGCTTGACCAGGTGTGGGTTCCAAACTGGTGCTGCATACTCCAGTATGGGCCTGACGTATATGGTGTACAGTGTCTTGAATGATTCCTTAGTGAGGTATTGGAACGCTATTCTTAGGTTTGCCAGCCGCCCGTATGCTGCAGCAGTTATCTGATTGATGTGTGCCTCAGGAGATGTGCTCGGTATTATACTCACCCCAAGATCTTTTTCCTTGAGTGAGGTTTGCAGTCTTTGGACACCTAGACTATACTCTGTCCCCGGTCTTTTTTTCCGTTAACCTATCTTCATGACTTTGCATTCGGTGGGGTTAAATTCAAGGAGCCAGTTGCTGGACCACACATAGCAACTGTTTGTGTGTGTGTGTGTGTGTGTGTGTGTGTGGTGGTGTGCGTGCGTGTGCGTGCGTGTGCGTGTGGCGTGTGCATGCATGCGTGCGTGTGCATGCGTGCATGCGTGCGTGCGTGCGCATTTACGAGCTTGTCGTTCTTTGAGAAAGGGGGGGCGTCGCTAGGCTACACAACTCTTCTGAAGATTTTTAGATAACTTACTAAATATTGTCAGGGTTACTCCTATCTATCTGCTGGCACTCAAAGTTAGGGAGAGAGTGATGGTATAGCATACAACCAGCAGGGCGAGACACTCACACTTTAGACACCAACCAAAATTGCTGCCACACATAGGCAAGTGACGTCGTCTGCACAGCAATGGAGGCTCCTGGTGGTGGCTTCCATGAACTCCCTCAGTTTGTTACTCCCGCCGTAGTTTTTATCATCCATTCAAATTTTGTTTAATAACTTGGTATTCACTCTTTGTTCTTTAGTATTATGGTCATAATCATAATCACAACTGCTGGGGATTTTGACTAATGTTTTTCTTATATTATTTACTATATCATTTATTTATGACCTTATCACTGCCATAACCGACCAGATATTTGAATTTATTTTTACTTAAGGTCACAACTTTGACCCCTTAAATGTGTTTTTTATTATTATTATTTGTGTCAACAGTGGCGCCAGCACTGACCAGCTGCTTGCTACCCTCCCTCACACACCTGCCTGGAAAAACACTCGCATTCAGATTTAAAGTGTAAAATTCTTGATCTTATCACATTATTCACACTCTAGAAAGCTGTTACACTCTTGTAGGTATGTTCACTCATTCACTCACGTATGATGATCGCTAATAATAACTTAGGACAGCTGCTAGAACGCTAAATAATGGGAACACTATTTAACGATACTGCTTCAAGTGTGTGTGTGCGTGTGTAGTCACCTATTTCTCACCTATTTGTGGTTGCAGGGGTCGAGACATACCTCCTGGTCCCGGCTCTTCACTGACCAGCTCCATGAGCTTTATCATACCTCGTCTTAAAGGTATGTATGGTTCCTGCCTCCACTACGTCACTTGCCAGACTGTTCCACTTCCTGACAACTCTATGACTAAAGAAATACTTCCTAACATCCCTTTGACTCATCTGAATCTTCAGCTTCCAATTGTGATCCCTTGTTTCTGTGTCCCATCTCTGGAACATTCTTTCTCTGTCCACCTTATCTATTCCTCGCAATATTTTGTATGTCGTTATCATGTCTTCCCTAACCCTCCTGTCCCCCAGTGTCGTCAGGCCGATTTCCCTTAACCTTTCTTCGTAGGACATTCTCCTTAGCTCTGAAACTAGCCTTGTTGCAAACCTTTACACTTTCTCTAATTTCTTGACGTGCTTGACCAGGTGTGGGTTCCAAACTGGTGCTGCTTACTCCAGTATGGGCCTGACGTACACGGTGTACAGTGTCTTGAACGATTCCTTACTGAGGTATCGGAACGCTATTCCCAGGTTTGCCAGGCGCCCATATGCTGTTCCAGATATCTGGTTGATGTGTGCCTCAGGAGATGTGCTCGGTATTATACTTACCCCAAGATCTTTCTCCTTGAGTGAGGTTCGCAGTCTTTGGCCACCTAGTCAGTGACACTGGTCTATAATTTAGTGCCTCGTTTCTGTCTCCTTTCTTAAAAATGGGAACTACATTTGTGTGTGTGTATGTGTGTGTGTGTGTGATGGGAATTAGTTGTATAATTGCCTTGTTTATCAGGTTTAAGCTCTATCGACTACACGAGGGCCATTAAGACTGCAGGTACACCACCAGTCAAGAATGCTCACAGTGTATATACACTGAGATATACATCTTGTAGTTTATAAAAACAGTGTATATACACCGAGACAAAATAAATACATTATATTTATCAACGTATATGTATAACAGACGTGATTATAGTTACCTATGACGTGACTAAGCTGTGTCTGCTTGAAACGTCGTACTGACATCGTTTCGCCCTGTGTAGAGCTTTATCGGGTCATGACTTGATATAGCTCTACACAGAGCGAAACATGACTTAATAAAGCTCTACACATAGTAAAACATGACTTAATAAAGATCTACACAGAGCTAAACATAATAAAGCTCTACACAGAGCTAAACATAATAAAACTCTACACAGAGCTAAACATAATAAAGCTCTACACAGAGCTAAACATAATAAAACTCTACACAGAGCTAAACATAATAAAGCTATACACAGAGCTAAACATAATAAAGCTCTACACAGTGAAACATAACAAAGCTCTACATCATGCGAAACATGGCTAAATAAAGCTCTACACAACACATTTCGACCCACTTAGCACCTCTCCATCACTGTGCCTTAAGACTGATTTGAAAAATGTCAACATGACAAATTTTAGAAACACGTTAGAATAACCGAGGAGTTTGAGAGTCATGTCAGTGACATGACTCTCTCATGTCAGTGACATGACTCTCTCATGTCACTCTGACATGACTCTCTCATGTCACTCTGACATGTGATCTTCCAGGGGAATATTTATTATTATTATTATTATTATTATTATTATTATTATTATTATTTTATTATTGTTGTTATTATTACTGTTATTATTATTACTAGTATTATTATATTATTATTATTATTATAATTATAGTGTTCACGAAAAAAGGGTAAATCCGTAGGGGTCATCCGACGTCAGGGGTAATTAGATTTGATCCAAGGGAGTCGAAGGGTAGCTCTAATCCCTTGGATCAGAACCCCACTTTAATACCGCACTATCTACTGCGTTGTTACGTTTGTGCATTTGCCAACAACCTAACTTTGATATACCTTTGAAGAGTTTCGAGAGTTTCACTACTCTCGTCTGGTGCTTGCCTGATCAGCCAGGCTCTTGCTGCTGGTTTATCTACGTCTAGTTGTATTACGCCCACGCCCCACGCCCCACGCCCCACGCCCACGCCCATGCCACCTGCACAGCCGGGTCTATGCTAATTACCCCACCAGAACAATGAAGCGGTAGTTTTCCTCTTTGGAAAAGACTGAGAGGGAATTTCTGATTCAGTTGTCCTTGGTGGCTGGGAGGGGGCGTGGGGGGAGCAGGGGGGAGTGGGAGGGGGGAGGGGGTGTTGTGAAAGGAAGTGAGATAAGAGGGGAAGGTGTGTGTGTGTGTTCTCACCTATTTGTGGTTGCAGGGGTCGAGACATAGCTCCTGGCCCCGCCTCTTCACTGATCGCTACTAGGTCCTCTCTCTCCCTGCTCCATGAGCTTTATCATACCTCGTCTTAAAACAATGTATGGTTCCTGCCTCCACTACATCACTTGCCAGACTATTCAACTTCCTGACAACTCTATAACTAAAGAAATACTTCCTAACATCTCTTTGACTCATCTGAGTCTTCAACTTCCAGTTGTGACCTCTTGTTTCTGTGTCCCATCTCTGGAACATCCTGTCTCTGTCCACCTTGTCAATTCCTCGCAGTATCTTGTATGTCGTTATCATGTCTCCCCTAACCCTCCTGTCCTCTAGTGTCGTCAGGCTAATTTCCCTTAACCTTTCTTCATAGGACATTTCCCTTAGCTCTGGGACTAGCCTTGTTGCAAACCTTTGCACTTTCTCTAATTTCTTGACGTTCTTGACCAGGTATGGGTTCCAAATTGGTGCTGCATACTCCAGTATGGGCCTGACGTACACGATGTACAGAGTCTTGAACGATTCCTTACTGAGGTATCGGAACACTATTCTCAGGTTTGCCAGGCGCCCATATGCTGTGTTAGTTACCATTTTGTCCCAGGCACATGTCGATTAGACACTAGGCCTGTTGTATGTATGTGTGTGTGTGTGTGTGTGTGTGTGTGTGTGTGTGTGTGTGTGTGGCGACATTACGCACTTGTTGACGCCCCTAACGCTTGATGTCTGCGTAATATATTTAGATTTTCACCTGTTATCTTCCCTCCAGAGAGAACATGCTTTGTTCTTCTAGATCACACTAGTTCAATCCTGTTATTATTTCAAAGTATTTCTGACTCAGAAACGTGCAGTATATATATATATATATATATATATATATATATATATATATATATATATATATATATATATATATATATATATATAAAAACGTCATTTTGTTAAGAGTGTTACTAGTGTGTACTGGGATAGCAATATGTGTTATAAATGCAGTATTGTGCTGGGTAAAAAAATGATCGATTTGTCATCGGTGTCATTCCGGTGTTAGGTGAGTGAGGTATACCTCAGAGGGGGAACCCCGAAGTATACTTCAGAGGGGGATACCCCGAAGTATACCTCAGAGGGGGATACCCAGAAGTATACCTCAGAGGGGGATACCTCGAAGTATACCTCAGAGGGGGATACCCCGAAGTATACTTCAGAGGGGGATACCCAGAAGTATACCTCAGAGGGGGATACCTCGAAGTATACCTCAGAGGGGGATACCCCGAAGTATACTTCAGAGGGGATACCCTGAAGTATACCTCAGAGGGGATACCCGAAGTATACCTCAGGGGGGATACCTCGAAGTATACCTCAGAGGGGGATACCCCGAAGTATACCTCAGAGGGGGATACCTCGAAGTATACCTCAGAGGGGGATACCCCGAAGTGTACCTCAGAGGGGGATACCCCGAAGTGTACCTCAGAGGGGGATACCCCGAAGTGTACCTCAGAGGGGGATACCCCGAAGTGTACCTCAGAGGGGGATACCACGAAGTGTACCTCAGAGGGGGATACCCCGAAGTGTACCCTGAGGTATACCTCACAGGAGAGGTATCCACTGTGGTGAAGGAAGTCTAAGAGACTGAACACTTTGAACTCTAAGTGAACACCAACTTTCTAGCATTTTAGTTATATATTTCTATATCTCTAAAATAATTCACCAATATAATCCCCCACTTTGAGATTACATTTTTCTTCTAGTTCATTAAATAATAATTGATGAGGTAAGTCCATGACCACTTATTCTAGTGTTAATGAACTTAAGTGTACCAACTCCAGAATTATATTTCCCCGCCTTCTATGTACGTAGCACTTTGTAGATAGTGGTAATTTAAGTGTCTTACCGAGTGGAGAGTGAGTTAAGTTGTTTCGACCACTTGAGGTGGGGAGATATAGTAAGTGGTTAAGTGGTAGCTGAGGCCAAGAATTTGGTTGAGTGGAAAATTTTAGGTGGCCGCTTAAGTTGTATCTGGTAATTAGGTCTCTCAGGAGTAATTAGGAAGCTTATTCTTTACCCATGTTATGACAGCTCATTCTTAGCCCTTGTATGACAGCTCATTCTTAGCCCTTGTATGACAGCTCATTCTTAGCCCTTGTATGAAAGCTCATTCTTAGCCCTCTTATGACAGCTCATTCTTTGCCCTGGTATGACAGCTCATTCTTAGCCCTTGTATGACAGCTCCTTCTTAGCCCTGGTATGACAGCTCCTTCTTAGCCCTGGTATGACAGCTCCTTCTAAGCCCTGGTATGACAGCTCATTCTTAGCCCTGGTATGACAGCTCATTCTTAGCCCTGGTATGACAGCTCATTCTTAGCCCTGGTATGACAGCTCCTTCTTAGCCCTGGTATGACAGCTCATTCTTAGCCATGGTATGACAGCTCATTCTTAGCCCTGGTATGACAGCTCCTTCTTAGCCCTGGTATGACAGCTCATTCTAGCCATGGTATGACAGCTCATTCTTAGCCCTGGTATGACAGGTATGAATTGAGGTTCATCTAGGTACCTGCGAGGCTGGTCTGTGGTAGTAGTGATAGTAGTAGTAGAAGTAGGTGGGTGGTGGTGGTGGTGGTGGTAATAAAATAATAATAATAATAATAATAATAATAATAATAATAATAATAATAATAATAATTATAAATTAGAAGTATTGTTAAAAATTAACAGAAAAGTACCTAATGGTAATAAAAATTAATTAAATTATTATAATTATAATTATTATTATTACTATTGTGGGTAAGATCACCCCCTGTCACTTCACACCTGACACACCTGTCACACCTGTCTTGATAACAGAGGGGGTAGGGGATGGTCGTTTCCCTCATTTCCCCCTCCCCTCCCTTTCCCTCATCCATCAATATCCCCTTCCCCGCACCCATCCCCTCCCCGACCCTCACGCTCCCTCACCCTTACACCCCAAATCTCTCAGTTCAAACATTTCATCCTCTCTTATCTCTCTGTACAATATATAGGTAACAGAGATAGCCGGGAGATAACACAGAGACACACACACAATAGTGGTTGTTGTAGTTCATCCTGGCCAGAGAAACGCCATCGACAACATCGCAAAAGTATGAATATTTATGAAGTATTTTTGGCACTGTTTTTTTTTCCCAGGTGAAACGGATCAATCCGACTGCAATCTTCGCGTTTTTTTTGCGTTTAATCTGGATTTGAGTGTTTATAAAACTTGGTGAAGATTTTGAAGGATGTTTTCTTGCGTTTTCTGTTTGGTTTCTTGGTAAATGCTGTGAGTAGTTGAGTAATTGACGAATAGAGGCTTGCAGTTTTTTTCCCTTTTATTCTGTTTGCTCCCCTCCCCTATATTTATTCTTTCCCCTCTTCCCCTCCTCCTCCTCCTCCTCCCCACACCCCAACCGTTCCTCCTCTAATATTAAAATTAATTTCAGGGAGTTAATCTACATCTGTGAATTATCTGAAGTCTGGTGACTAGAATGCACACACACACACACACACACACACACACACACACACACACACATACACACACACAGTGACCAGTAAAGAAGCAGGGTCAGAAGTTGTTACTCAACCCCTGAGTATAATTGCGTGAGTACACACAGACACACATACACACACATACACGCACACACACACACACACACAAACACTGGACAGGCACCTAAAGTCAGTACCTGATAAGCCGTGCTGTGGTTCGTACGTCGGTTTGCGTGCAGCCGTAAACCGACGTAAGAACCACAGGCCGGCTTATCAGGTACTGACTTTAGGTGCCTGTCCAGTGTTTGTGTTTGTTTTGTACTCACTCAATTGTACTCAGGGGTTGGTAACAGCTTCTGACCCTGCTCTTACTGGTCTCTACTGTCACTGTGTGTGTGTGTGTGTGTGTGTGTGTGGTGTGTGTGTGTGTGTGTGTGTGTGTGTGTGTGTGTGTGTGTTTGTCTGGTTAATGCAGTTATCGGGGTGATTGCAGAGACACTGCTTCCAGAGATCACAAGGTTCGTCAACAATTCCTTGGCTGGTCTGATTCCTGACGAAATTAAACCTTTCATTTTTGGTGCATCACTTTGTGCCCTTAAAAAGAAGGATGGAGGAATTAGGCCAATCGCAGTGGGCAACACGTTTCGCCGCCTCGTTTCTAAAGCTGCTGTCAGAAGTATTCACGCAGAGGCGGCCATCATGCTTCAACCAAACCAGCTTGGCTTTGGTGTCTCTCAAGGAAGTGAAGCAACGGTTCATGCAACAAGGGCGTATATCAACAACCTGCCTGAGGACAATGCAGTGGTTAAATTAGATTTCAAAAATGCATTTAATCTCCTGAAAAGAGACGTGGTATTAGCAGCTGTACAAGAACATTTCCCAGGTCTCTTCCCTTTTGTTTCAGCTGGATATAGCAAGGAATCAATGCTCCTGTTTGGAGAGCATGAAATCACATCATCAGAGGTGTCCAGCAAGGGGACCATCTCGCACCATTTCTCTTCAGTGAGCTAAACATCTGGTTCCTGGATGATGGCACACTAGCAGGTACAAAGAAGTCCCTTCTAGATGATCTTACACAGGTGATGACACGGGGACAGGAAATGGATCTCATCCTGAATCCATTCAAATGTGAAACCATCTCAGTCAATCAACAAGTGATAGATGCAGTGAGATCAAAACTACCAGGAGCAACAGTCATTGCCCCTACTAATAGTGTCTTGCTTGGAGCACCTCTGGGAAGCGATGCCATTGACAAAATTCTCAGGAAGAAACTGGAAGAATTGAGGAGAATGGAACAATGAATAGGCAATCTTGACACCCATGATGCCTTGTACCTTCTCACAAAATGCTTGAGTCTGCCCAGGTTGACATATTTCCTAAGATGTGCTCCTTCATATGATAACCCTATACTGCACGAATATGACAGTATCCTGAGGCAGATCTTTACTAAAGTACTTAACCTTACTCTAGAAGATGGGCAGTGGGACCAAGCTACACTCCCAGTCAGACTAGGAGGCATTGGTGTCCGCAAGTCATCTCAGATTGCTCTACCTGCTTTCCTGTCTTCATGCATTGCATCCAGAGGGCTTGTAACAGCAATTCTCCCTGAACATCTTAGGGACAAGATTGGAGTCCAGGACCAAAAGTTCATTGACGGAGCCAGGATCTGGGATAATCTAACGGGCTCTGAAACCAGACCTGCTCTCCCCAACAACTACAAACAGTCGCACTGGGATGGCCCAATAGTGGAGAATATAACCTCAACAATGCTTCAGTGTCAGGGAAGGATAGAACCCGCCTCCTGGCAGTGAGAGCCCCCCATGCAGGGGACTTTCTGTTGGCTGTTTCCAATTCCAGCCTTGGCACACGCCTCGACCTACAGACCATCCGCACTGGTGTTGCCCTTCGACTTGTCGCCCCTATTCTCGCCGAACACAGGTGTATTTGTGGCAATGAAGCAGCAGACCGATTCGGGTACCATGTTCTTGTGTGCCGTAAATCCGAGGGAAAGATTGCAAGACATGAAGAGAGTTAATAACATTATCAAGAGGAGCCTCACAACAGCCGGATGCCCAGCAGTAAGGGAGCCACCCCAGCTATGCAGATCTGATGGCAACCAAAAGCGTCCAGATGGTATCACCCTTTAAGCCTGGACAGACGGCAAGCAGATGGTGTAGGACTACACATGTGCATCTACCTTGGCTGATACCTATCTCCAATACACCAGGGAGGAAGGAGGGGCAGCTACCACCTTCAGGGAGTGCCAAAAGTCGAGAAAATATGGAGAACTTGCCCATCATTATATGTTTTTTTCCCATAGGCTCGGAGACCCTTGGCTTATAAGGAAAGAGTGCATCTAAGTTCCTTAAGGAGCTGGGCAAAAGACTCATCAGAATAACTAGGGATCCCAGGGCAGCTAGTTTTCTGTTCCAGCGACTCAGCGCTGCTGTTCAGAGGGGTAATGCATGCTGTATTTTGGGCACGCGCCCCAGCTCTGAGGAGCTAGATGAGATTTTCGCATTATAATCAGTGACAAACATGTAACAATATGTACTAGACATGTATCTCTCACACCTCGTGTACTGTATATGCCATCTTTATATCAACAATGTATCTCTTAAATCTTTTGTACCATATTATGTAATAAAATATACCTATTGGTAAAAAAGAATTTAAAGATGGGGTGGTAGGGGAAGTGGAATATTCAAATGGCTTCAGGAAGAAATCCAAATATTCTTCTTTGAAGCCTTTTTATCCACTTCTCCGAGGCTATGGGTCCCACAATTTACACCAGAGGTGGACCCCATCATATATATATATATATATATATATATATATATATATATATATATATATATATATATATATATATATATATATATATATATATATATATATAACAAAAGGCACAATACCGTGACTGGAACAATACACAATCAACCCGCACATAGAAAGAGGAGCTTACGACGACGTTTCGGTCCGACTTGGACCATTTACAAAGTCACACTAACCAACCAACCATTTACAAAGTGTGACTTTGTAAATGGTCCAAGTCGGACCGAAACGTCGTCGTAACTCTCTCTTCTATGTGCGGGTTGTGTGTGCGTGTTATATATATATATATATATATATATATATATATATATATATATATATATATATATATATATATATATATATGCAGAACAAGCAATGTGAAAAATAGTGGAATTTCAAGCACTTTCGTCACTACCACCACACTACTACCACCTCCACTACTTCTACCACTACTACCACCACCACTACTACCACCACCACCAATGCTAGCACCACTACTACCACTACCATCACTGCTACCATCACTGCTACCATCACTGCTACCATCATTGCTACCACCACTGCTACCATCACTGCTACCATCACTGCTACCATCACTGCTACCATCACTGCTACCACCACTGCTACCATCACTGCTACCACCACTGCTACCATCACTGCTACCATCACTGCTACCATCACTGCTACCATCACTGCTACCATCACTGCTACCATCACTGCTACTACTACTGCTACCACTACCAATGCTACCACCACTACTACTACTACCACCACCACTACTTCTTCCACTACCATCACCACTGCTTTCACCCCTACTACCACTACCACCACCACTGCTACCACCACTACTACTACTACTCACCACTGTTTCCACCACCACCACCAACACCTCACCACCACCACCACCACACCACCAACCACCACCACCACCACCACACCACCCACCACCACCACACCACCCACCACCACCACCACACCACCACACCACCACACCACCCACCACCACCAACACCTCACCACCACCACCACCACACCACCAACCACCACCACCACACCACCACACCACCACACCACCCACCACCACCACCACACCACCACCTCAACCAGTCCAGTACTGACCATATGCCCCACTCGTCATCTCACACCACTGCAGTATTAACGCCTCTATCCTCCCACTTCTTCACACTAATATTGCTTCCATATACGATCCCATTTTTGTGTCACATTTCTATACATCTGCTGTGACCAAATTTTCCAGCTGATTCGCCAGAGGATCAGCAGCTGGAGCCAGACAGCTGTTGCCACACGCTGCTCTAACACTCCCTCAACTTCTCCGTCTTGGCTTCAGTTAAGAAAACAATTTTGAAAGGACAGTTTTTTTTTGAGAAATGAGTATGAGAATGTGGTTTATTTGTGAGAAAGAGAGAGAGATGGGTAGATGGAAGTTAAAGAATGGGTAGGGATGGAAATGGCATGGGTGGGAAGGGGGATTAACGCCATTTCTCGTGTTTCCATAAAACTTGTGATTCTCGACCGATATGGTCTAATTGAGGGAGGCGGCCATTGTACCGTGGTGGTGACCACCGGTGGTGGGGGGTGGAGCGTGTGGGGATGAATAACGGGTGGGGGGAGGACCGAGGGGAGGAGGGGAAAGGGAGAGGGGAAGGTGAGAGGACTGTACAAAAAAGAAGGCATAAATAGATGGATTGATACTGTGTACTCCTCTATTTGTGGTTACAGGGGTCGAGGCTCGGCTCCTGGCACTGCATCTTAAGTTATCTCAGCATTAGAAGCCCTGTCATAACTATTTTTAAAACTCTGTATGGAGCCTGCATCCATTACCTCTTCGTTCATGTCATTCCTTCTTACAAAATGGGATATCTACAAAGTATAAACATCTCCAGAGAATACTAGAAGGTCAGCCTATTGATCCCCCTCTAGCATCTAGACTGTTTCTGGTTTGTCAGAAAGTATTCTGGTCCAGTTATCTTTTAAAATTAAGGTAAATTTTAATAGTGCTTTAGGATTGCAACTGATAGGATACTAACGAAATAAAAATTGATATGTTTATTATCAAAGTTGTCTAGGTGGACAAAATCAAAGAAGTCTGATATAATTTAGGATATAAGTTCCTACACATCTCTTGTGGCGCAAAGTTAAATTGTAAATATAGTAGTATAGTACTGAAGGCACACTTCATATCAGTATGACTCTTAAGTGCCGTCTGGTACGTTGTTATCAAGTATAAAAATAATACTAGTATATACAAGCGTATGTGTGTATGTGCCCAAAGTTGTTTGTTATGTCTCAGTAAGACTTGACTTAGACAGTGACTGACTAAACGTCCTCAAATAATCTATCTTCTTGACTAACAAGGCAATAGGAACAGCTTGCTTGAACAATATGACAAATCATTCGCCGAACAATAATAATGTACAAAGCAGCAGCACGGAGTCACGAACAAGGAGACAAAATAACGACCCTAACTGGGGACCATCAACAAATCCTCCATAAAAAGGCATAAAACTCCCTTAATACTGAATCTAAGTTCAGCATAACCAATTCCCCGACTATGACGGTGCGTAGATGCCACACAAAATAGGTCAGAAGCTTTAGCTAGGGACCTGGGTTGACTCAGAGTGTCATTATGACACAAAACCTCAGCAAAACTTCAAAAATCACCAAGTCTGTGAACAGAGTTACACAGAATTACAAGATGTTTCGACTCACCAACGAAATCATACTCTACCAAAATAGTCTAAATAACGAGCAAACAGACAGCTATAGAGAGGTGCTTGTCCAGCGACGACCAGCTTTCGAGAGAGCGATTTCTCGACTCCAGACCTCACATCAGGTGGTATCACGTGACTCGCCCCTGGTACTGCAGAGACGCCGGCAGGTAAACAAGCGAGCTGATAGTTAGCTAAGCAGTTTACCAATGCTGACAGCCAACCAGAACTCTCGAACAGTGAGCATAGTGAAGTGTAAATGTTACATCCTATCTAATGACATAACTAAGTCATAGTATAAAGCAAGATATTTTCATTTTAGCTGTTAATGAAAGTATCAGCAATATAAACTTATATGAAAGATAATATACATTATATACATTGTGTTCCTTTCAGGGGCGCAACATTCCTCATCCTAACCACCTTGAAGCTGAAGAAATTCTTCCTAACATCCATGTGACTCATATGTGTCTTTAATTTTAACTGTGCCCTCATGTACCTGTTTCCATCCTATCAAACAATTTATCCTTGTCCATCCTATCAAGTCCTCTGAGTATTTTGAATGTCGTTATTATGTCTCCTCTGATTCTTCTGTCCTCTATTGTAGTCAGGATCAGTGTCTTTAGCCTTATCTAGCGTGGGTTCCATGCTGGTGCTGCGTACTCCAAGATGGTCCTGACAAATGTTGTATACACAGCCGTGAATGACTCCTTGATGAGATTCCTAAACCTACTTCCACATTGGACAAATGTGACACCACCTACGACTGCTGCACCTCTCCTGCCTACGGTATATAAGCTTCTCCTTCGCATATATGCTGTATTCTTTACAAGATTGATGGACTGACTACATCGACTCAAGGCCGAGGGACTGATTACCTCAAACTCCTGATCTTCACGATTCTCCTTTGCATGGACTGATGAAGCCACTGTGTGGCGAAACGTTTCATCAATAAAGATACCCAAGTGTTGCATATGTGTCTAATTTATCAAGGATTCTGTTAGCTTTATTGCGAACCCTAATGCACTGTTGTCTTGGTTTCAGATTACTGCTAACCAGAACTCCTAAATCCTTTTCGCAATCCATAATATTAAGATCTACAATATTTAGTTTATATGTGACATGGTTATTGTCCTGTCCAACATTTAGAACTTTGCATTTGTCTACATTAAACTGCATCTGCCATTTCTCCGACCACTGCATCAGTCTATTCAAGTCATCCTGGAGTGCTCTAATGTCCTCATTAGAATGAATTGGACGGCCTATTTTGGTGTCATCAGCAAATTTGCTTATGTTGCTATTTATTCCCTCATCTATGTCGTTTATGTAAATTGTAAACAACAGGGGGCCCAAAACCGACCCCTGTGGGACACCGCTTGAGATGTGCCCCCATTCTGATTTCTCTCCATTTATGCAAACTCTCTGCTGCCTATTTGTCAACTATGCCTCTACCCAGGAAAAAAATTCTCCTCCTATTCCGTGTGCCTTAAGTTTCCTCAATAGCCTCTGATGTGGAACTTTATTGAAAGCCTTACTGAAGTCCATATACACAATATCATATTCATTACCATGATCTGCCTCCTCAAACACCTTAGTGAAAAAGTTAGTAAATTCGTAAGACAGGAACGCCCCTTAGTAAAACCGTGTTGATATTCATTAATCAATTTATGCATTTCAAGATGGCTACGAATTGCCTCGGCAATTATTGATTCCATAAATTTTCAATTATGGAGGTAAGGCTTATTGGTCTATAGTTCGAAGCTAAGGACCTGTCACCTGCCTTGTAAATAGGTATTACATTTGCCATTTTCCACTTGTCTGGCACTATGCCAGTTTGCAGTGATATATTGAAAAGATTAGCCAAAGGTATGCTAAGTTCATTTTTAAATTCCTTTAATACTCTTGCAAACAGTTCATCAGGGCCTGGGGATTTGTTAGGCTTTAATTTCTCTATTTGTCTGAGAACCATGTCACTAGTTACCCTAATCGGGCATAGCTTATTATCGTCCTGTTCTACATAATTTATTATTTTTTGGAATTTCGCTAGTATCTTCCTGAGTAACAACTGAGAGGAAGTAAGTGTTGAAAAGTTCACACATTTCCTTATCACTGTCAGTGATCTGACCTGAGTTACTCTTAAGTGGGCCTATCTTGTCCCTAATCTTACTTCTGTATACCTGAAAGAACCCTTTTGGGTTAGTCTTCGAATCCCTTGCGACTTTAGCCTCATAATCCATTTTTGCTTTTCTTATTCCTTTTTTTATTTATCTCTTTAATTAAATATATTGATTTCTTAACTGTCCATTCCCTCTTTTGATACGCCTATATATGCCTTTCTTTTTTACCATTGAGATGTTTTAATCTATTGTTTATCCATTTGGGATCATTTTTGTTAGATCTAATTTCCCTACTCGGAACAATAGTTGTCTGAGCATGTAGCACTATGCTCTGGAAAACGTCATATTGGCAATCAACACCACCTACCTGACCCATAGACAGGTCATCCCAATTTAGCCCACCCAGGTAATTCCTCAGCCCCATGAAGTCGGCCAAGCGAAAGTCTGAAACAGAGACTTGACAGAAGTTATCTGGGTAATTCCATGATATATTGAAACTAAGTGTTTTACCTGTTCGGCACGACATATATATATATATATATATATATATATATATATATATATATATATATATATATATATATATATATATATATATATACAAAAAGATCACAGTAAACAGGTGATATCAAAATATGCAAGACAACCACTATGAAAAAATAGAGGAATTCCAAGCGCTTTCGTGACTACTCACATTATCAAGGAC
This sequence comes from Cherax destructor, assembly GCA_009830355.1. NCBI lineage: Eukaryota > Metazoa > Arthropoda > Malacostraca > Decapoda > Parastacidae > Cherax > Cherax destructor. The sequence continues at coordinate 99,601 of WNWK01005406.1, forward strand.
CTATAAAACAAAACATAACAATAAGGCTTATAGAGTTAAAGTGTCGGTTTTCTCTTCATTGTTTTAAAATATCCAAGAAACGTAATTGATAAATCTTTTAAAATAGCTAGAAATACTTTTTACAGTCCAAAAAGGGACAACCAACCTATTCAACTAAAAATATGTTGATAAATTAGACACATATGCAACACTTGGGTATCTTTATTGTGGAAACGTTTCGCCACACAGTGGCTTCATCAGTCCGATACAAAGTAGAAAGTTGTAAGGAGAGGAGGAGTTTGAGGTTATCAGTCCCTCGGCCTGGAGTCGATGTGTTCAGTCCATCAATCTTGCAGTTCTTGGTTCTCCTTACCATGAAAACTTGGTTGATATGCCTTCCTTTCTTAAGAATTTTAATATC
>WNWK01005406.1:105000-112500 GCA_009830355.1 Cherax destructor
AAGAAAAACATTGCAATATCAGAGAAACACTAGTTCCGATTTGACCTTGAGTACAGGTAACATCTCAGTGACCTTGAGTACAGGTAACATCTCAGTGACCTTGAGTACAGGTAACATCTCAGTAACCTTGAGTACAGGTAACATCCCAGTGACCTTGAGTACAGGTAACATCTCAGTGACCTTGAGTACAGGTAACATCTCAGTAACCTTGAGTACATTTAACATCCCAGTGACCTTGAGTACAGGTAACATCTCAGTGACCTTGAGTACAGGTAACATCTCAGTAACCTTGAGTACAGGTAACATCTCAGTGACCTTGAGTACAGGTAACATCTCAGTGACCTTGAGTACAGGTAACATCTCAGTGACCTTGGTACAGGTAACATCTCAGTGACCTTGAGTACAGGTAACATCTCAGTGACCTTGAGTACAGGTAACATCTCAGTGACCTTGAGTACAGGTAACATCTCAGTGACCTTGAGTACAGGTAACATCTCAGTGACCTTGAGTACAGGTAACATCTCAGTGACCTTGAGTACAGGTAACATCTCAGTAACCTTGAGTACAGGTAACATCTCAGTAACCTTGAGTACAGGTAACATCTCAGTAACCTTGAGTACAGGTAACATCTCAGTAACCTTGAGTACAGGTAACATCTCAAGTGACCTTGAGTACAGGTAACATCTCAGTGACCTTGAGTACAGGTAACATCTCAAGTGACCTTGAGTACAGGTAACATCTCAGTGACCTTGAGTACAGGTAACATCTCAGTGACCTTGAGTACAGATAACATCTCAGTGAATCATATCATACATTTCCTTTCCTTCAATCCTGCAAAATCATCTATCACATCATCAAAATCAATAATTTTCCCTATATAGGCCTATTTGTACTCTGTAATCATATAATAGGCTATTGAAACGAAAGATTCTTCTCTTATGTTGTTGCAGCAATGTTTTGTGCATTAGTGTCACCTTTGGAGGCTCTATGGTGTCAGCCATTGATGGTGTCACCCCTTGATGGTGTCACCCCTTAATGGTGTCACCCCTTGGTGGTGTCACCCTTGATGGTGTCACCCCTTGATGGTGTCACCCCTTGATGGTGTCACCCCTTGATGGTGTCACCCCTTGATGGTGTCACCCCTTGATGGTGTCACCCCTTGATGGTGTCACCCCTTGATGGTGTCACCCCTTGATGGTGTCACCCCTTGATGGTGTCACCCCTTGATGGTGTCACCCCCTGATGGTGTCACCCCCTTGATGGTGTCACCCCTTGATGGTGTCACCCGGGCTGTGGTTCGTACGTGGGACTACGTGCGGCCAGCAGTAACAGCCTCGTTAATCAGGCCCTGATCCACCAGGAGGCCTGGTCGTGGACCGGACGGCGGGGGCGTTGATACCCGGAATACCCACCAGGTAGGTAGCCTGGATGTCCTCGAAATAGGTTAGAAAAGTACACGACTGCGAGTTAGACCTACCTAGCATGGGTCAATAGCCATACTGCAGTGATTCTTCCCTCTCTCCTCTCTTCTACCCAGGCCTACCCTGGCCAACCCAGGCCTACCCTGGCCAACCCAGGCCTTTCACACCATTCCGTTTCACTACTATCCTCCCTCTTCTGTTCAGTTCTTTTCCCCTCCTTCTCCTCCCCCTCCCCTCTCCCCACCCCCTCCCTCTCCATCTCCCCCTCCCACTGATCTTCGTGTCAGAATTAAGACAAAAATGCCGAATTGTGGGCATAATAAAGTTGTTCTTTGACCTGACGTTCATTACTGCTTATCAGATTGTCTCTCTCCTTCCTCTGTGTCGTTGTTGCTGTGTCGTTGTTGCTGTGTCGTTGTTGCTGTGTCGTTGTTGTTGTGTCGTTGTTGTTGTTGTGTCGTTGTTGCTGTGTCGTTGTTGCTGTGTCGTTGTTGCTGTGTCGTTGTTGCTGTGTCGTTGTTGCTGTGTCGTTGTTGTTGTTGTGTCGTTGTTGTTGTGTCGTTGTTGTTGTTGTGTCGTTGTTGTTGTGTCGTTGTTGTTGTGTCGTTGTTGTTGTGTCGTTGTTGTTGTTGTGTCGTTGTTGTTGTGTCGTTGTTGTTGTTGTGTCGTTGTTGTTGTTGTGTCGTTGTTGTTGTTGTGTCGTTGTTGTTGTTGTGTCGTTGTTGTGTCGTTGTTGTTGTGTCGTTGTTGTTGTTGTGTCGTTGTTGTTGTTGTGTCGTTGTTGTTGTGTCGTTGTTGCTGTGTCGTTGTTGTTGTGTCGTTGTTGCTGTGTCGTTGTTGTTGTTGTGTCGTTGTTGTTGTGTCGTTGTTGTTGTTGTGTCGTTGTTGTTGTTGTGTCGTTGTTGTTGTGTCGTTGTTGCTGTGTCGTTGTTGTGTCGTTGTTGTTGTGTCGTTGATGCTGTGTCGTTGTTGTTGTGTCGTTGTTGTTGTGTCGTTGTTGCTGTGTCGTTGTTGCTGTGTCGTTCTTGCTGTGTCGTTCTTGCTGTGTCGTTGGTGCTGTGTCGCTATTGCTGTGTCGTTGTTGCTGTGTCGTTGTTGCTGTGTTGTTGTTGTTGCTGTGTCGTTGTTGCTGTGTCGTTGTTGTTGTGTCGTTGTTGCTGTGTCGTTGTTGCTGTGTCGTTGTTGCTGTGTCGTTGTTGCTGTGTCGTTGTTCGTGCCGTTGTTGCTGTGTCGTTGTTGTTGTGTCGCTGTTCGTGCCGTTGTTGTTGTGTCGTTGTTCGTGCCGTTGTTTCTGTGTCGTTGTTGTTGTGTCGTTGTTACACCAACTAATTACAATAGCCAGGTGTGATTTTTATCTCCAGCGAAATCCTGGGTGGTAGTGGTGGTAGTACTGGTGGTAGTACTGGTGGTAGTACTGGTGGTAGTACTGGTGGTAGTACTGGTGGTAGTACTGGTGGTAGTACTGGTGGTAGTACTGGTGGTAGTACTGGTGGTAGTACTGGTGGTAGTACTGGTGGTAGTACTGGTGGTAGTACTGGTGGTAGTACTGGTGGTAGTACTGGTGGTAGTACTGGTGGTAGTACTGGTGGTAGTACTGGTGGTAGTACTGGTGGTAGTACTGGTGGTAGTACTGGTGGTAGTACTGGTGGTAGTACTGGTGGTAGTACTGGTGGTATAGGTAGTTGGTGGAGTACTGGTGGTAGTACTGGTGGTAGTACTGGTGGTAGTTCTGGTGGTAGTACTGGTGGTGGTACTGGTGTATGTGGTATCTGGTGGTAGTACTGGTGGTAGTACTGAGTGGTAGTACTAGTGGTAGTATGGTGGTAGTACTGGTGGTAGTACTGGTGGTAGTACTATGGTGGTAGTACATGGTGTATTGTAATGGTAGCTGGTGGTAGTACTGTGGTAGTACTAGTGGTAGTAGCTGGTGGTAGTACTGGTGGTAGTATGGTGGTAGTACTGGTGGTAGTACTGGTGGTAGTACTGGTGGTAGTACTGTGGTAGTACTGAGTGGTAGTACTGGTGGTAGTACTGTGGTAGTACTGAGTGGTAGTACATGTACGGTGGTAGTACTGGTGGTAGTACTGGTGGTAGTACTGGTGGTATACTTGGTAGTACTGGTGGTAGTACTGTGGAGACTGGTGGTAGTACTGGTGGTAGTATGTGGTGAGTGTAGTACTGGTGGTGAGTACTGGTGGTAGTACTGGTGGTATACTGTGGTAGTACTGGTGGTAGTACTGGTGGTAGTACTGGATGGTAGTACTGGTGGTAGTACTGGTGGTAGTATCTGTGTATAGTACTAGTGGTAGAATACTGTGTGTAGTACTGTGGATGTACTCGTGGTATAACTGGGAGTACTATTCAGTGTAGGATAAGCCTGTGTGTATATCACTGGGGCTAGTACTGTGTATACTGGAGAAGTACTTGTGTCAGTACTGAGTGTATACACTGGAAACATCACGCTCTCAGTGTATATACACTGGAAACATCACGCCTCTCAGTGTATATACACTGGGAGACATACACGCCTCTCAGTGTATATACACTGGAAAACATACACGCCTCTCAGTGTATATACACTGGGAGACATACACGCCTCTCAGTGTATATACACTGGGAAACATACACGCCTCTCAGTGTATATACACTGGGAGACATACACGCCTCTCAGTGTATATACACTGGGAAACATACACGTTCTCCTGGAGCATGTCATATACACTGGGAACATACACGCCTCTCAGTGTATATACACTGGGAAACATACACGCCTCTCAGTGTATATACACTGGGAAACATACACGCCTCTCAGTGTATATACACTGGGAGACATACACGCCTCTCAGTGTATATACACTGGGAGACATACACGCCTCTCAGTGTATATACACTGGGAAACATACACGCCTCTCAGTGTATATACACTGGGAAACACACGCCTCTCAGTGTATATACACTGGGAAACATACACGCCTCTCAGTGTATATATACACTGGGGAACATACATTCCTCTCAGTGTATATACACTGGGGAACATACACGCCTCTCATTGTATATACACTGGGAAACATACACGCCTTTCAGTGTATATACACTGGGAACATACACGCCTCTCATTGTATATACACTGGGGAACATACACGCCTCTCAGTGTATATACACTGGGGAACATACACTCCTCTCAGTGTATATACACTGGGGAACATACACGCCTCTCAGTGTTATACACTGGGGAACATACACCTCTCAGTGTAATACACTGGGAACATACACGCCTCTCAGTGTACATACACTGGGAACATACACTCCTCTCAGTGTATATACACTGGGGAACATACACTCCTCTCAGTGTATATACACTGGGAAACATACACGCCTTTCAGTGTATATACACTGGGGAACATACATGCCTCTCAGTGTATATACACTGGGGAACATACACTCCTCTCAGTGTATATACACTGGGAAACATACACGCCTTTCAGTGTATATACACTGGGGAACATACATGCCTCTCAGTGTATATACACTGGGGAACATACACTCCTCTCAGTGTATATACACTGGGGAACATACACGCCTCTCAGTGTATATACACTGGGGAACATACACGCCTCTCAGTGTACATACACTGGGGAACATACACTCCTCTCAGTGTATATACACTGGGGAACATACACTCCTCTCAGTGTATATACACTGGGAAACATACACGCCTTTCAGTGTATATACACTGGGGAACATACACTCCTCTCAGTGTATATACACTGGGAAACATACACGCCTCTCAGTGTATATACACTGGGGAACATACATGCCTCTCAGTGTACATACACTGGGGAACATACACGCCTCTCAGTGTACATACACTTGGAAACATACACGCCTCTCAGTGTACATACACTGGGGAATATACACTCCTCTCAGAGTACATACACTGGGAACATACACTCCTCTCAGTGTACATACACTGGGAACATACACCTCAGTGTAATACACTGGGAACATACCCCTCTCAGTGTACATACACTGGGAACATACACTTCTCAGTGTATATACACTGGGAACATACCCCTCTCAGTGTAATACACTGGGGAACATACACGCCTCTCAGTGTAATACACTGGGGAACATACACTCTCTCAGTGTAATACACTGGGGAACATCACTCCTCTCAGTGTAATACACTGGGAACATACACCTCTCAGTGTAATACACTGGGAAACACTCCATTTAACTTCTCTCAGTGTAATACACTGGGAATACACCCTCTCAGTGTAATACACTGGGAACATCACTCCTCTCAGTGTAATACACTGGGAACATACACTCCTCTCAGTGTAATACACTGGGAACATACACCTCTCAGTGTAATACACTGGGAACATACACCTCTCAGTGTAATACACTGGGAACATACACCCTCTCAGTGTACATACACTGGGGAACATACACTCTCTCAGTGTACATACACTGGGGAACATACATCCTCTCAGTGTATATACACTGGGAACATACACTCCTCTCAGTGTATATACACTGGGAACATACACCTCTCAGTGTAATACACTGGGAACATACACTCTCTCAGTGTATATACACTGGGAACATACATCCTCTCAGTGTATATACACTGGGAACATACACTCCTCTCAGTGTACATACACTGGGAACATACACTCTCTCAGTGTAATACACTGGGGAACATACATCCTCTCAGTGTAATACACTGGGAACATACACTCCTCTCAGTGTAATACACTGGGGAACATACATCCTCTCAGTGTACATACACTGGGGAACATACACTCCTCTCAGTGTATACACTGGGAACATACACTCTCTCAGTGTATATACACTGGGAACATACCTCCTCTCAGTGTATATACACTGGGGAACATACACTCCTCTCAGTGTACATACACTGGGAACATCATCCTCTCAGTGTAATACACTGGGGAACATACACTCCTCTCAGTGTAATACACTGGGAACATACACTCCTCTCAGTGTATACACTGGGGAACATACACCTCTCAGTGTACATACACTGGGAACATACACTCTCTCAGTGTAATACACTGGGACATACACCTCTCAGTGTATATACACTGGGAACATACATCCTCTCAGTGTAATACACTGGGGAACATCATCCTCTCAGTGTAATACACTGGGGAACATACACTCCTCTCAGTGTATATACACTGGGGAACATACACTCCTCTCAGAGTACATACACTCCTCTCAGTGTATATACACTGGGAACATACACGCCTCTCAGTGTATATACACTGGGGAACATACATGCCTCTCAGTGTACATACACTGGGGAACATACACGCCTCTCAGTGTATATACACTGGGAACATACACCTCTCAGTGTATATACACTGGGAACATACATCCTCTCAGTGTATATACACTGGGAACATACATCCTCTCAGTGTCATACACTGGGGAACATACACTCCTCTCAGTGTACATACACTGGGGAACATACATGCCTCTCAGTGTACATACACTGGGGAACATACACTCCTCTCAGTGTATATACACTGGGGAACATACACTCCTCTCAGTCTACATACACTGGGGAACATACACTCCTCTCAGTGTATATACACTGGGGAACATACACTTCTCTTAGTGTACATACACTGGGGAACATACACTCCTCTCAGTGTATATACACTGGGAACATACATGCCTCTCAGTGTACATACACTGGGGAACATACACTCCTCTCAGTGTATATACACTGGGGAACATACACTCCTCTCAGTGTACATACACTGGGGAACATACACTCCTCTCAGTGTACATACACTGGGGAACATACACTCCTCTCAGTGTATATACACTGGGGAACATACACTCCTCTCAGTGTACATACACTGGGGAACATACACTCCTCTCAGTGTATATACACTGGGGAACATACACTTCTCTTAGTGTACATACACTGGGGAACATACACTCCTCTCAGTGTATATACACTGGGAACATACATCCTCTCAGTTACATACACTGGGAACATCACTCCTCTCAGTGTATATACACTGGGAACATACATGCC
>WNWK01005406.1:117500-121464 GCA_009830355.1 Cherax destructor
TGATTGTATTTGTCACTGTATTTGTGACTTTATTTATGACTGTATTTGTGATTGTTTTTGTAATTGTATCTGTAAACATATTTGTGATTGTATTTGTGATTGTATTTGTCATTGTATTTGTGATTTTATATATGACTGTATTTGTAATTCTTTTTGTCATTGTATCTGTGACTGTATTGGTGATTGTATTTGTGATTGTATCTGTGAATGTATTTGTGATTGTATTTGTGATTATATTTGTGTGGACTCACTAGAGAAACCAGGTATGGATATTATTTGAAAAAAAAAAAATTAGGGATTAATGTACAATTGTTATGGATCCCATCACACATTGGATTACTCCTTCATGATAAAGTTGATATGTTAGCCAAGACGAAGTACCCTGAAGGAGAATGTAGAGTATAACTTTGCCAGGTCTGTGTCTATGATAACATGAATGTTGATCTATAACCCACTATGATAACATGAACGTAAATTTATAACCCACTATGATAACATAAGCGTAGATCTATAACCCACTATGATAACATGAGCGTAGATCTATAACCCACTATGATAACATGAGCGTAGATCTATGACCCACTATGATAACATGAGCGTAGATCTATAACCCACTATGATAACATGAGCGTAGATAAGTACGTTTATGGAACAACTTGCAGAGTGAACACTGATGTTGCTGTGGCCAGGCTTAGGCTTGGTTGCAAGTACTTCTGAGAGTTTGGCAGACACAGTGCACGGGATGGATACAGGGTGCACGATAAACTAGCCACTACAGTCTACAGGATAGATACAGGGTGCACGATAAACTAGCCACTACAGTCTACAGGATGAATATAGGGACACAATAAACTAGGCACTTCACAGGCAAAATCTTTTCAAGTCATTCAGTTGAGGCAGCTGCTATGTACATTGTATCTGGCACTGGCTAGCACTGCCTAGCATTGGCTGGCACTGGCTAGCATTGGCTAGCACTAGCTGGCACTGGCTAGCACCGCCTAGCATTGGCTGGCACTGGCTAGCATTGGCTAGCATTGGCTAGCACTAGCTGGCACTGGCTAGCACTGCCTAGCACTGGCTGGCACTGGCTAGCATTGGTTAGCACTAGCTGGCACTGGCTACCACTGTCTAGCACTGGCTGGCACTGGCTGGCACTGCAACTCACAAGAAGATATGAAAACACCTCTCCTCCTGCCTTTCTCCTATCAGTTCCTCCCTTCTTCCACTCCCACTCCTCCACAACCCCTTGCCCTCCTGAACCTCCTCCTCCTCCTTCTTAGCTCCTCGACGGGATCGGATCCTACCAGCAGCGTCTCCAAGGAGGATTAGACCCGCCTCACCGCGCCTCTGTTTTTAGCTTGATCCTACCCAAGTCCCGTTGATTCCTGGAGGCTGCCAGCCCTGCAGGAGGGACCTACAAGGACCTATCTGCCCTCTCCTACTCACGCGACCTTCGCCTCTATCTCCTTCTCTTTCACAGGTCAAAGCTATCTCTCCCCCTGAGGCCTTTTAATCAAAATATCCTGCCTTGCTATTTTTTCGCCATTGTTTGAGAAGATTTCAGAGGACTATCTTTCTTTTTTGGGTCCTGGTCTCTGGCTAAATTAATAATGTGTTTATAAGTTGGTGTTGGTGGCAGTACAGCTGGTGTAGTGACGTTACAGCTGGTGTAGTGACGTTACACTTGGTGTAGTGACGTTACACCTGGTGTAGTGACGTTACAGCTGGTGTAGTGACGTTACACCTGGTGTAGTGACCTTACAGCTGGTGTAGTGACCTTACACCTGGTGTAGTAACATTACACCTGGTGTAGTAACATTACACATGGTGTAGTAACATTACACCTGGAGAAACAACATCACACCTGGTATAGTAATATTACACCTTGTGTAGTAACATTACACCTGGTATAGTAATATTACACCTTGTGTAGTACCATTACACCTGGTGTAGTAACATTACACCTGATGTAGTAACATTACACCTGGTGTAGTAACATTACACCTGGTGTAGCAACATTACACCTGGTGTAGTAACATTACATCTGGTGTAGTAACATTACATCTGGTGTAGTAACATTACACCTGGTGTAGTAACATTACACCTGGTGTAGCAACATTACACCTGGTGTAGTAACATTACACCTGGTATAGTAATATTACACCTGGTGTAGCAACATTACACCTGGTGTAGTAACATTACACCTGGTGTAGTAACATTACTCCTGGTGTAGCAACATTACACCTGGTATAGTAATATTACACCTTGTGTAGTAACATTACACGTGGTGTAGTAACATTACACCTGGTGTAGTAACATTACACCTGGTGTAGTAACATTACACCTGGTGTAGTAACATTACACCTGGTGTAGTAACATTACACCTGGTGTAGCAACATTACACCTGGTGTAGTAACATTACACCTGGTATAGTAATATTACACCTGGTATAGTAATATTACACCTTGTGTAGTAACATTACACGTGGTGTAGTAACATTACACCTGGTGTAGCAACATTACACCTGGTGTAGTAACATTACACCTGGTATAGTAATATTACACCTGGTATAGTAATATTACACCTTGTGTAGTAACATTACACGTGGTGTAGCAACATTACACCTGGTGTAGTAACATTACATCTGGTGTAGTAACATTACACTTGCTGTAGTAACATTACACCTGGTGTAGTAATATTACACCTGGTGTAGCAACATTACACCTGGTGTAGTAACATTACATCTGGTGTAGTAACATTACACCTGGTACAGTAACATTACACCTGGTGTAGCAACATTACACCTGGTGTAGTAACATTACACCTGGTGTAGTAACATTACTCCTGGTGTAGCAACATTACACCTGGTGTAGTAACATTATATCTGGTGTAGTAACATTACACCTGGTATAGTAACATTACACCTGGTGTAGTAACATTACATCTGGTGTAGTAACATTACACCTGGTGTAGTAGCATTACACCTGGTGTAGTAACATTACACCTGGTATAGTAACATTACACCTGGTGTAGCAACATTACACCTGGTGTAGTAACATTACACCTGGTGTAGTAACATTACTCCTGGTGTAGCAACATTACACCTGGTGTAGTAACATTACACCTGGTGTAGTAACATTACTACTGGTGAAGCAACATTACACCTGGTGTAGCAACATTACACCTCGGTGTGATAGCATTACACCTGGTGTAGTAACATTACACCTGGTGTACTAACATTACACCTGGTGTAGTAACATTACTCCTGGTGTAGCAACATTACACCTTGTGTAGTAACATTACACCTGGTGTAGTAACATTACACCTGGTGTAGTAACATTACACCTGGAGTAGTAACATTACACCTGGTGTACTAACATTACACCTGGTGTACTAACATTACACCTGGTGTACTAACATTACACCTGGTGTACTAACATTACACCTGGTGTAGAAACATTACACCTGGTGTAGTAACATTACTCCTGGTGTAGTAACATTACTCCTGGTGTAGTGTAGTCCTGAGGATGTCTTCCACACTCTATGCCAGGTGTTTGTCATATGTTACAAGTTACATCCCAGATAGAGAGAGAGAGAGAGAGAGAGAGAGAGAGAGAGAGAGAGAGAGAGAGAGAGAGAGAGAGAGAGAGAGAGAGAGAGAGAGAGAGAGAAGAGAGAGACTTGTTAGAGACTCTCAACTCTGACAATATATACGGCAGATATTTTATCACACAGGTCACCCATTTGTCTTGTTGATGTAAGCGACATCTGGAAACTCAGAGATTCACTTCTCTTAATAAATCAAAAATTGGAGTTGCAGGGGAGGGGCGGCGGGCCCTGAATAACGAGGGGGCGGGCCCTGAATAACGAGGGGCGGCGGGCCCTGAATAACCATGGGGCGGCGTGTCCTGAATAACCAGGGGGCGGCGGGCCCTGAATAACCAGGGGGCAGCGGGCCCTCAGT
>WNWK01005407.1:0-121458 GCA_009830355.1 Cherax destructor
CGACGACTTGTGTCTCTAAATGTTCCAAGTCGACCCGAAACGTCGTCGTTAGCGTCTCTATCTGTCTGTCTGTCTGTCTGTCTGTCTGTCTGTCTTCTCTCTCTCTCTTCTCTCTCTCTCTCTCTCTCTCTCTCTCTCTCTCTCTCTCTCTCTCTCTCTCTCTCTCTTCTCTCTCTCTCTCTCTCTCTCTGTGCTACGTGCGGGTTGTATACTTGTGGCAGTTTGCCATGTACTCAGACCAAAATCAAATTAAAGTGTTCTGTCAACTTTATTGTCACTTTCTTCTAACCAGCGAACTTTAAATATATTCTAATGACTATCTGACTCTTGATGTATTTTCAACGAGGAGAACAGCGCAGTTTGTTTAAAAAGAACACAAATAAAGTAATGTGACATTATACTGTGGCAACGTTTCGCTCTCCAGGAGCTTGATAGCTCCTGGAGAGCGAAACGTTGCCACAGTAAAATGTCACATTAGTTGCATTTGTGCTCCTTTTACATATATCTTCAATATATATATATATATATATATATATATATATATATATATATATATATATATATATATATATGTAACATTATATGAGGTAAAGTAAGATGCACTTCTCGTCTCAGCAGACAAGTGACCTGCCACATAAATACATCATACTGAGAAGTCTCGCGCCGTCAAGGAGCCACCTTAAGAAACACTAACACAGTCTTCAAGACGCTCTTGAAGAACCACTGAGTGGGTTATCATATGATAAACACCCACGTCAAGGAAGGTTCTCTCAGTTCTATCCTGGCAACAACAAAGTAGTATTATCAGGTGTATTCAGAGATGATACGCAGATAAATTAGTTTGAAGAAAATGTAAATGATTGTCAGGCAATTGCCTGTGATTGGTACGAGTTGCTAGTTTTTCGTATTTCGTATTTCGGTCGTCAAGCGTTCAAAGAAGTAAGGTATCCCCGTATTGCACAACTCCAGGACTCGGTACGTCAATGCACGCGAAAAAATAGTGGAATGAGTTTCTAATGTAATGAAATAAGGGCACTGAAGACTAGAAATGAATCAGATTTAGTATTTACAAGTTATCATATGCATCATAATGCATTAACCTACAATAATACTGTAACATTTATAGATTACAAGTTTCAAGTGGCACTTAAACACACACACACACCATTAATACTGAAATTTTAAGCCCAGATCAGAGGAGGCTTTCTCCACTTACTACACGGAAATAAAATTCTAGGAATAGCCTATGTAACATTGTACATAGGGACACCCACGAGTGCAAATAGTCCCTTGAATCTTGACTTAAATGCACTATACCAGCGTTGAAAAGTTGAATGCGATTGAATAAGACGTTCTCGAGTAATAAAAAAAAAATTGAGAATGTTCCTAAAGTTAGAAATTCTATCCTACTGAAATTTAGAACCGCAATAAAAACGTGAATTCTTAAACTATTTCAGTTTTAATTTCTTATTTATCTTTATTCCAAATTCTTTACAATCCTATAAAAAATTATTTTTATTTTTACAAAACAATTTGATCAAATGTCCGTAAAAATTGGCAAATTCTCACCCACACAGCCCAGTATTATTATTATTATTATTATTATTATTATTATTATTATTATTATTATTATTATTATTATCATGGGGAAGCACTAAACCAGTAGGAATTATACAGACACCTTTTGGGGGAGGGATGAAAGGCATTCAGGTTCACTCCAGTGCAGTCCAATGTAATGGACTGAATAAGCCACTGCCTGGCAAAACGTTTCCAGAATAAAGATACCCAAATGTTGCAACGTTATCCGAGTCATTGCAGAATGTTGCAACGTAATCCGAGTCATTCCAGAATGTTGCAACGTTATTCGAGTAATTCCAGAATGTTGCAACATTATCCGAGTCATTCCAGAATGTTGCAACGTTATTCGAGTCATTGCAGAATGCTGCAACGTTATCCGAGTCATTGCAGAATGTTGCAACGTTATCCGAGTCATTGCAGAATGTTGCAACGTTATCCGAGTCATTGCAGAATGTTGCAACGTTATCCGAGTCATTGCAGAATGTTGCAACGTTATCCGAGTCATTGCAGAATGTTGCAACGTTATCCGAGTCATTCCAGAATGTTGCAACGTTATCCGAGTCATTCCAGAATACTGGTAATGGGTTCAGTAACTCTGGTCGTAGAGTAACTGCACATGCCAATTACTCCCCAATTACCATACACAAGCATTACAAATTTGAAGCCGATCGGATGAGGCCTTCTCGAGTTATGACCGAAATTAAAATGAAAAAGAAGAAGAAAGAAACGGTAAATGAAAAAGAAAACAATATTCAGGCAACCACTTACAGGCTCCTCCGTGAAGGATAACTAATAAAAAGTAATAATACTTGTCTTACAATCCATTCATGTTTACATCTAAGCCAGCACAGGTTTTTTTCATATTTATTGCGAGATTCGTCCCCTAGAATTTGAGGCGTTAATTAGTGTACCTGGAGGTGTTAAGTAAGGGGCCACAGGTACAACTACTGTAATGCGATATTTTATTGTGGCAACGTTTCGCTCTCCAGGAGCTTGACAAAGTTCCTGGAGAGCAAAACGTTGCCACAATAAAATATCGCATTAGTTGCACTTGTGTCCTTTTACTTAACACATTGTCGGTAATTCTACCAACATTAATACACTACCTGGAGGGTGTTTCGGGGGTCAGCGCCCCCCGCAGCCTGGTCCATGACCAGGTGTGTCTTGCAACAGTGTCATTCAGACCAACATTTCCTTGACTTTGTCTTCTATTCTCTCCGCCGCAAACAGGAAAAACCTCAACATTTTTTGCGCGCCGTTTACCAACTCGCTGGCGGAGAGCCATCACCAAGTCTCGTACGGTCTATTTTCGTATGTCAGAAACACGGCCTTATGACCCTAGCTGACCTCCGTGAGTTCAACCCGCCCATTTGACTTACCCATTTTTTTTTATTGTCAGTCGCCCCAGGACCGTTTGTGCTGACTCTCCTGCTTTAAACCTTCAGGTATATTTATCACAGATTTTATTTGTATGTAGTATTCGTGTCTCCTAGTAATGACAGAGTAGATAATTGAATACATTTCTAAAGTTCATGTTCGTAGATCCAGTGGACGTTAGTGCAGTTAAGTTACCCCAGTATTGCTTTATGATGGCCTGAATGTTATTATTATTATTATAAATTTGAGCGCTAAATACGGAAGTGTTGAGATATATGAATACATTTTACTCTTAAAAGTTACATTTACTTTCCATTTTCCCTCTAGCTAAATTCAGGAAACAAGACAAAGTGTTTCCTGACGCGGGTCTTCGTCATATAATGACCCGCCACTGCAGCTTTTGGTCATCTGGCAGAGGCCTTCTACAGGCTTACCCGTCCACCCCTTTAAAAATTAAGGTTATAATTAAAACTATTATTATTAGCAGTCCCGCGTTGCCTCCCGGGTGAGCACAAGCTTGCACCAACCTGCTCCACAATACTCAATTGACTCTCAAGATAAGAACTTTGGCAACTTTCTACTATTTTCACAGAAGCAGTTCACCAGAATACTAGTGTAAATCTGCGTCTATTGTTCCTGGGTAGCGGTAGGTGTTTTAAAATAGGAAATTTGGTGTAAATTCAGGGTGCGGGTGTGGCAGAGTTGTGGTCGGAAATACTCAACATTCCCGACCCCAGGACACTCGCTGCCGCATCCTATATATTTCTCCCAGAAACTGTTCTACGAACTCCGCATGCAACAGAATCATCAAAGAAACGGAATGGAAAAAATGTCACACAGGAAGAAACTGAAGTTTGTGAAAATCAAAACAAAACAGTAATTAGGTTCATTAATGAGGTTTAAAGACTATCGACTACACTTGGTTTATTAAGGCTGCACGGTAACCTTTTCACCACTAGATTAAGGGAAACTCTCATATATACGCTGAGAGAAATATACCCCCTCAGGGTATATATCCTATAAGAACGTAGAAAGAATTGCTATTTTATTAGTCAGGAAGCAGAGTAAATGCCTCCTGGCATGGGTCTCATTCATTATATTGTTATTGTATTCGCCAGGAAACATTAGTGTCTCCTGACGCGGGTCTTAATCACATGATGACCCGCAGCTGGAGCTTTTGGTCATCTGACCGAGGCCTTCCACTGGCTTACCTTTCCACCCCTTTGAAAATTATGGTTATGATTAGTCATTAGAAATAAAGAAGAAAGTTTAATTATATTAGTTACAATATATATTTCTTGGTTTATATTTGCAACGTCTGTCTGGGGAAGATGGAAAGACTATTTTATTTCAGTTACATTCAAACAATTTTATTTCAGTTATTTTTCAAGAACTAAATCTAATTTTTTTTTTTTAACCAATGATGACTACCTAAAATTAGGCATTCAGTAGCAAGACAGTGATGATGGTTTTTTTAACGTCTTATTTAGGTTTTCCGGCATATAAGACGCACGACAGAGGTATAATAACGGTAAATCAGTAATAACATTTAAGGGCTAATAACCCTCTTACTTTACTCTAAACTGCAACCCAAAGCCTAGCCTTGACTCTGACCTTGAGCATATAAGACGCAGGGTCATTTTCCAAGACTTTTTGTGGGAAAAAAATTTCGCACATTATATATCGGAAAATACGGTATGTAAGTAGCCTATGCAAAACTATGCTTGTCCTCCCAGGTGCAATACAAATTTTTATTTTATTTCAAATTCTTTCACAATTTTAGGCAAGATACTCTGGAATTAGTGTATATAAACCCAAAGATCTGTGACTCTGAATATACACTGAGAGGTGTTTATTTCTGTATATACACACACCGAGAGATGTGTATCTCCCAGTGCATATACACCCAAACGTATGTATCTGTGTATATTCATCATGAAGTGTGTATTTCTCAGAATATATTAAATAATACATGAGTATCTCTCTATACATACACGGAGGGGTATCTATATATATACATCAAGGCGTGTGTCTCTCAATATATATGAAGCTAGATGTGTGTATCTCAGTATATACATCGAAAGGTGTTAATCCCTGAGAGTATATACACAGAAAAGCGTATTTATCAGTCTACTTACTCGGCTAGGTATGTTTTAGTGTATATACACCAAGAGGTGCATATCTCAGTGTATAGACCGAGAGATGAGTATCTCTCGGTATATATAAACCGAGAGGTAGCTTTTTCTCAGTGTATATACACGAGAGATGAGAATGTGTCAGTATATATACCCCGAGTGGTGTATATCTCTCAACGTAGATACACCGAAAGGCATGTAACCCAACCCAAACAAACTTAACCTAGACCAGAGTTCAATTCTAGATTAGCTTAGGCTAGGCTAGGTTAACTTAAATTACATTAAAAAAAATTTAAACTAGTTTTCTAAAGTACAACTGTCTCCACTGCACAAATCACTCAATACTAGAGAATTTATATCATAACGTAACACCTGGGCGTGAAGTAAACAGCACCCGTTTGTCATTATGTTACTGAAGGAAAAACTAAAGCCGTAGGAGTCATGAAGCGCCTGCGGGATTGAAAGTCAGTCTGGCTCAGTCTGTGGAAAGAGAAGACATGTCCAGTACCTTGGACATGTCCAGTACCTTGGACATGTCAGTACCTTGGACATGTCCTCGATGAGAGGCTGATCAAGAGCCTCTCATCGACTTCTAATTTACCTTGAGTAAGTTGCAAAGAACTCTTGTGTTGTGGTTAAATCTAAGGGAGCGTAGTGTTGTTTGACGCGATGTTCAACCTCAATCACTCTCTGTGCAAGGATGAGCTGCAATAGTATAGTGTTGTTCTTATATCCGTTTTACATTCTCTAGCTCCAGCGGCTGGTCGTCATATAACTAAGACCCGCGTCAGGAAACACTTGTCCTGTTTCCTGACAAACCTTACCTAACCAAACGTCTCTCTCTCCCCTATACATATCATTAATGTTTTCATAATGTCTTCTAGAGAGTTGTATACATTATTCATAAATGTGTTCGTTGTGAATTATTTTAACTCTGTTGACTCAGTAGCTTACACTTACGTATTTACAAAAAAAAAAATCTTATACATTTCCTCATATATTTTTGTAGACGGCAAATAATGAAGTGACCTCATTTTCATAGTTACACAGTTGTGTTTATTTTTTTTTATATGGTATTTGGCAAACTGCTTTAAGAATCGAGTGTTGGTGGACACCAAATAGTTTCAACCTGTTTGAGTTGAGTTGAAGGTAACACAATCACAGGTCACTATACATCAGATTATCATATAAATCAGGTCTTAAATCATTAGACAAGTTGAATACATATGTGCAACAGTTAGTTATCTTTATTCCTAAAAGTTTCGCTTACGCAAGAGGCTTCATGAGTAGAATACACAGGTTGCAAATATTGAGACTTCATCAGAAGCTGTGGAAAGGTAAAGATGATGTGGTCAGTCCATGAACCTTGAAGAAGCAATTTGAGGTGGTCAGTCCCTCAGACGTTTCCAACATCAAGACTGTAATGTATACCATTATTATATTCAAAGCTAAATAATTCTTTATATAGGCACATCAACCACCTCCTCGTCTGTTTATGTCACAACTGTATTCTGTCAACAGTTTAGCTCCATCTGTTACAGAGTCATCTAACCAGAAATCTGGTTTGGAAATTACAGCAGCCTTAGTTTTGCATTCAGGAATATTGATTTCCGACAGTCTTAGCTAAATTTATCCAGCAGTGATATATGTGAAGCGGAAACTCAGATTTTTGAAAGAGTCATATTTTTGCATGAGGATAGAGACTGTTAGGCGCAGTTCAAAACATTTCGTTTTGAGTTGCTTCTTCGTGACACTTGCAGCGAAACGTCGTTTCCTTAATGTCTTGTACTGTGCAAAAGTGTATTGTACTGTGCACAAGTGTCTTGTACTGTGCACAAGTGTTTGCTATGCACAAGTGTCTTGTACTGTGCACAAGTGTCTTGTACTGTGCACAAGTGTCTTGTACTGTGCATAAGTGTCTTGTACTGTGCACAAGTGTCTTGTATTATGCACAAGTGTCTTGTACTATGCACAAATTTCTTGTACTGTGCACAAGTGTCTTGTACTATGCACAAGTGTCTTGTACTGTTCACAAGTGTCTTGTACTGTGCACAAGTGTTTTGTACTGTGCACAAGTGTCTTGTACTGTGCACAAGTGTCTTGTACTGTGCACAAGTGTCTTGTACTGTGCACAAGTGTCTTGTACTATGCACAAGTGTCTTGTACTGTGCACAAGTGTCTTGTACTGTGCACAAGTGTCTTGTACTGTTCACAAGTGTCTTGTACTGTGCACAAGTGTCTTGTACTGTGCACAAGTGTCTTGTATTATGCACAAGTGTCTTGTACTATGCACAAATTTCTTGTACTGTGCACAAGTGTCTTGTACTATGCACAAGTGTCTTGTACTGTTCACAAGTGTCTTGTACTGTGCACAAGTGTCATATACTGTGCACAAGTGTCTTGTACTATGCACAAGTGTCTTCTACTGTGCACAAGTGCCTACCTACATACCAAGTTATCACCATAACTATTCTATATCCATTCAAAATCTTTCCCAGTTTTTCTTGATGATATTTTTTTCTCGCAAAATGGGTTTGCACAAGATTCACTTCATTTAAGATGAATGATAATGTTGAGGAGCATTTATTACATACAAAGTTAGTTTGAGGGCTTTATTGTGCACTCAATACTAGAAAAGAAACCAAATTATTTGGCTTTTTAATACATCTGTTCACACCTTACCATTCAGTTGGAGAGAATTCTATAAACGACGAGTGAATTGGGAAGGTGTAGGCGTCGGAAATTAATCCCGCTGACAGTGTTAAGTTTATTTAGGCATAGGTACACATAAACACAGTTACACAAATTATATCATACATAATAACATATTTGTAAATTACCTAGGATAACCCAAAAGAGTCAGTGATTTATTTCCATTGGGGGTCCTTATATTTCCATTGGGGGTCCTTATATTTCCATTGGGGGTCCTTGTATTTCCATTGGGGTCCTTGTATTTCCATTGGGGTCCTTGTATTTCCATTGGGGTCCTTGTATTTCCATTGGGATCCAGTGTGACCCAACGGTCCTCGAGAACGGTGTAGGTCAGTCAATATTTCTGTCCTTTTTTTGCAATTTAGTTGATGTCCCTGACGGGGATGTCTTTATACACAATGATAACACATCATATGATGTGATATTTTTTTTTTTTTTTTTTTTTTTTTTTTTTTTTACGTCTTCGAAGACTGACTTGATAGCTCCAGCCGAATACTTGAGCCTCACAGTAAGCAGAAGGTCACTTTGGTTGTATCTTTGGCCGAAGCTGACTTCTCTGGGTGTCTTCTTAAACCTGGGTTGCTGCGAAAGCCAATGCTTCTATAGGACGAGAGGATAATATAACATCGGTAAGTTTGTGATTGTTTACTTCTGAGCTGTGTTGCTAGGTTGTAGTTTTGCTGTGTTTTTCTTGACTGACCTTGTGTATGCTCTCGGGTTGTCAGGATTTTGTTTTAATTAATCTTGTCTTCTGCCCTCTATCTCACCCTCTCTAGCAACGCAGCCTACCCTTTCCTGCAGCCCTGGAAAATTATAAATGCTAATTTCTTTAGGCTAGGTTCAGTTAAGTTAAGATAGACTAAGTTAGGTATGTTAAAATTAGGTTTAGGCTAGGTTACGCTATATGAACCACAAATAAGCAAATTAAAAAAAACTGAAGCAGAAGACGCTGCCACTTGAGCCACGAACATTTCAGTGATGATAAGTGTACAATATTATATATTGATAAAAACTGAGGCACGAATTATTGGATAAGAATAAATAACTCAAGAATAAAATCTAGGAGTATAATGACATTTATTCTTAGCAGTTGTAACTGTATATGATAGCTTCAGCAGTTTCTCATTCCATTTCTGTCTTTCATTTATTTCCAAACGTCATAAGTTTGTGCCACACTTTTGCTCACATCATATTTTTTTGAGTCAGTTTGTACACTTCATGTATTTGCACGTCGAAGCTTTTAATCTGTCTTCATAAATAAAATTTCTGATATACATAACTTTATCATAAATCTTCGTATATTTTCCAGCTTTTTATTCTATTTTGTTGAAGGGGTTGTTGTATACCATTGTTCATGTGTGTTCTATTGGAAAAAAATTGTGATATAACCATTGGTCTTGTGTGATCTTACTTTTGAAGGAGTTGTGATATAACCATTGGTGTTGTAAGATCTAATAATTGATTATATTAATGATATGCAATACCGACAAATACATGTGCAACAACTTTCTATCTTTATTTCCGAAACGTTTCATCTGCGCAGCAGGTTCTTTAGTTAAATTCAGAAGTGACTGAAATACTGGCGACAGTTGTAGAAGAAACACATTGAGGAGTTCCGTCACTAATCCTTGAGAGAACTGGAAAAGTAATTTTGAGGTGTTAGAAGTTATTCATTTCTACAAAGTAGGTCATTCTGAGGTAAAAGCATGTTGGTTGAGCTATATACAAAGGACCAGAAGTGAGGTACGACGACTGGAGGTGGCGTCACAGGTGACGGGGCCCGCACTTGTCTGACATACCATCACCGAGGTATCTGGGTACTGACGACCTCTTCTACAACTATATTGCTCTACAACTTATTGGTATATTATCATGTGCGAGAAGGTTTGTATTTGAGAGGGACTTGCCTAGCATGCTAGCCAAGATGCCCATGCTAGGCAAGATGCCCATGCTAGCCAAGATGCCCATGCTAGCCAAGATGCCCATGCTAGGCAAGATGCCCATGCTAGCCAAGATGCCCATGCTAGCCAAGATGCCCATGCTAGCCAAGATGCCCATGCTAGGCAAGATGCCCATGCTAGGCAAGATGCCCATGCTAGGCAAGATGCTTCCATCCCATGGGCAAGATGCTTACCATGCTGAGAGCAAGATGCCCATGCTAGGCAAGATGCCCATGCTAGCCAAGATGCCCATGCTAGCAAGATGCCCATGCTAGGGCAAGAAATGCCCATGCTAGCAAGATGCAGTAGAAGATGCCCATGCTAGGCAAGATGCCCATGCTAGACAAGGTGCCCATGCTAGGCAAGATGCCCTTTAGCAAGATGCCATGCTGCAAGATGCCCATGCTAGGCAAGATGCCCATGCTAGGCAAGATGCCCATGCTAGCCAAGATGCCCATGCTAGGCAAGATGCCCATGCTAGGCAAGATGCCCATGCTAGGCAAGATGCCCATGCTAGGCAAGATGCCCATGCTGGCAGATGCCCATCTGATGTAGCAAGATGCCCATGCTAGGAATGCCACTGAGATCCCCATGCTAGCGATGCCATGCTAGACAAGATGCCCATGCTAGCAAGATGCCCATGCTAGGCAAGATGCCATGCTAGCAAGATGCCTAGCAGATCCATGTAGCAAGATGCCCATGCTAGACAAGATGCCCATGCTAGGCAAGATGCCCATGCTAGGCAAGATGCCCATGCTAGGCAAGATGCCCATGCTAGGCAAGATGCCCATGCTAGGCAAGATGCCCATGCTAGGCAAGATGCCCATGCTAGGCAAGATGCCCATGCTAGGCAAGATGCCTTGGTCTTGCTGTATCAGACAAGTATCAATTATTATTATTATTATTATTATTATTATTATTATTTTTATTATTGCTGTCACAAAAGTAGATTTTTACTCTTGTAACTGCGAATATTTAATCACACAGACAGACACACACAGACACACACATGCACACACACACACACAGAGACAGACACACACACAGACACATACACAGACACACACATGCACACACACACACACACACACACACACACACGAACACACACACACACACACATGCACACACACACACACACACCTCTCATTTATCTTTCTGCTTCGTTAAATTCTTTATACCTTCCTGGAATTATGCAACAAATAGTCATCTCATTTCCTTGTAAGTCGCAACAATGAAAGCAATAATTTTCCTGCAAGTGTATCGAGGAGAAGCTAGAACTTCCCAGGGGGGTGCTTGTTCCCTGAACACTGACGGAGAAAGAACACGTAAGTGCCAGTGCCATTACAATGGCACTCACTCAAGTGGGTGGCCTCTCAATGCAAGTCATTCCCAAGTGATAGAAATAGTTATCGTAATTCATATTGATCAATGGAGTCGAACGAACGATTCAGGAAAATGTCATTATAGCCTCTTAAAAGTTTTCTCTTATCTTAATGGAACACAATACAGTTTGATGAGAAAGATCCGTCTGTGACAGTTTGGTATTTTTATTGGAGAGAGACTTCGTCTGCTCGGCAGACTTCTTCGGTAGAAACAGAGACAGTAGATATGTAGATACGAGGTGATCAGTCCCTCAGCTCTGGTGTGTGTTCAGCTGAGCGGGCGAAACGTTTCTTCAACAAAGATACCGCATGCCTTTGCATGTGGCATTTTTGGCTTGAGTGCAGTGGCGCAGCCAGTGTTTCAATCTGGAGAAATTGACTTAAAAAATATAAGATACTGAACAAATCAAAGAATTCATTTTTAAAAAAACATTTGATTTTCAGTATGTGGCTGCGTCTCTCCTGGAGGGACTGATCACCACATGATGAGGCTGCGTCTCCTGGAGGGACTGATCACCACATGATGAGGCTGCGTCTCCTGGAGGGACTGATCACTACATGATGAGGCTGCGTCTCTCCTGGAGGGACTGACCACCACATGATGAGGCTGCGTCTCTCCTGGAGGGACTGACCACCACATGATGAGGCTGCGTCTCTCCTGGAGGGACTGATCACTACATGATGAGGCTGCGTCTCCTGGAGGGACTGACCACCACATGATGAGGCTGCGTCTCTCCTGGAGGGACTGATCACCACATGATGAGGCTGCGTCTCCTGGAGGGACTGATCACTAGATGATGAGGCTGCGTCTCTCCTGGAGGGACTGATCACCACATGATGAGGCTGCGTCTCTCCTGGAGGGACTGATCACTACATGATGAGGCTGCGTCTCTCCTGGAGGGACTGACCACCACATGATGAGGCTGCGTCTCTCCTGGAGGGACTGACCACCACATAATGAGGGTGATGGAGTAATCACATCAAAACTGCAACCAGTTGTGTTCACCTTTATTCGACTGAAGAAGCCTGTTGTGCAGCAAAATATTTCAACAATAAAGATACGTAGGTGCTGTAAATGGTAGGCGAATAAAGACGTATGAGCAAGTAAATGTCCTTCCAGCTGCTGTTCCTCGCATGGGCCAGTAGGCCTGCTACAATGTTCCTTCTGTCTTATGTTCTTATGAGTCATGTAGTTTGGTTGGTTACTGAGATTTAAAACCTATTAAGGCTACACGTATTCTGTTTAATGAGGTTAGGTAAGGTTTGTCAGGAAACAGGACAAGTGTTTCCTGACGCGGGTCTTAGTTATATGTGATGACCCCACTTGGAGCTTTTGATCATCTGACCGAGACCTTCCGCAGGCTTACCGGTCCGCCCCCCTATAAAAATTATGGTTATTATTATAACCAATCATTAAATGTACTTGTTTACTACCAATGAAGAATACTTCAGTCCTAAAATAGTGATGTAAAAAGAACTCTGAGCATATGTGTAACGAGACACACAGCTCACTCTATAATATATCTGTTCTTGCTTTTATCGTTTGTTTTTTTATATAATCCTTCTGAGTTAAATAAGTACCTGGGTGTTATAGACTGTCATAGGTAGTATCCCTGTTGGTGGTGGGTGTGAGGGGGTAATATCGTGTCTTTTAGGAATAGTTAGTTGAGAACAACACACTGTTGATGAGAAAACTTTATTATGAAGGTTTTCCCGTCACTAAACTTTATGAAGTATACAAAAGAGGCACTGATGCTTCGCCTTATCAGGCAGGGCAGCACCCACTGGTCATGCTGTGGGAAGGTCAGTAGAGGTAACAAGTGAGATCACATTGTCCACGATTCATGTAACAAAAATGTAACCCATAACCTGGTTCATTCTGCCTCACTCACATGGCTGCCTAATATGATAATTACTTTCCCTTTCCATCATCCCTCTGACCTCTCTTCTTACCTCATCTCTGACATCACTTCTTACCTCATCTCTGACATCACTGCGTTCGTCTCATTTGACCTTTACTGAGCCTGACTTCAGGCTACGCTTTTGCCTTATAAGACGGAGTATATTTTTTTGCCTGATATGGAGACGCGGTCCTTGTGTTTGTGTTTAATGATAGGATATTGTAATTTTTTTATAACATAGGTTTGTGCAATGGAGATAGTTATATGCTGGGCCAATGGCGAAAAACTGTCCCTGGTAACCCCCCCCAAAAAAAAAAAAAAAAAATTCACCCAACGTGACCTAATATAACATATTCTTAGGAGTTAGATTACCAGAAAAACATTTCCCCTTAAGCCCATAATGTGTCTCCACTGCGCAAGCCACTTAATATTAAAGGATTTATGTAATAAACAACACAAGGCCCCTCATCTCCATATATATATATCTGAACTTTTTCGAAACTTTTATGATAGTTCATAATATATCACTGCCTAACATGGAATACAAATTCTAACTTTTTCGCCAAACTTTATAATTTAACCTTGATAAAACTAACCTAATATAATTTTTAACTTAATCCTACTCTACCTGTCTTAGGTCAGCCTAAATTCATTTTCCATTATTTTGCGTCAATGATTAATTAATTTGGTGATGTTTAAACAGATGTTTGTGAAGTTATTACAATAGTAAATTTACACGCAGTTTTTTTTTTACTAAATCGTTATTTTAGAAGCCAAGACGGCAGTCTGCCTAAAATGGTCCTCCATCATTCATTATTAAGTCGCAAGTAATTTTTAACAGTCATGGACGGGACGAAACTCTCTTAGTTTTCATTTTAAAGTATTGCGATATTGTGACTTATGCTTTACGGCCTCACCTGCGTCAGGAAACACTTGTCCTGTTTTTTGACGAACCTTACCTAACCTCACTTCGACTAGAAAAATGCAGTCGACACTGAAGCATTACAGTTCATTGTGCACGTCATTGCCAGCCTGTGGACGGTAGAGGCTATGGTCCACCCTATACCCAGCCTGTGGACGGTAGCGGCTATGGTGCACCCTATATCCAGCCTGTGGACGGCAGCGGATAGTTTATTATGCACCCCAAATCCATCCTGTGTATAGTTGCTAGTAGTTTATTGTGGACCCTATATCTATCCTGTGGATGCCAACAATTAGTTAGTTCATCTCACATCCTTCCTATGGACGGTAGCGGCTGGTTTATTATTCACCCATATTCATCCTATGGACGGTAATGGCTAATTTATTGTGCACATCATATTCATCTTGTGGGAAACACCGAAAGAGCATATATAGATACACCAAGGTCTAGGAACATTGCCCTTAAAGGTCTAACAAGAGTTCATTTCAGTATACAAGGGCCCCCCTCACCGCCACATTAGTTGTATTCCTGTTTCATCTTTGTTTTCAACTGATCAACAAGTTACATTCCTTGTGTTTCATCTGACCAAGTTACATTCCTTGTGTTTCAACTGACCAACAAGTTACATTCCTTGTGTTTCAACTGACCAACAAGTTACATTCCTTGTGTTTCAACTGACCAACAAGTTACATTCCTTGTGTTTCATCTGACCAACAAGTTACATTCCTTGTGTTTCATCTGACCAAGTTACATTCCTTGTGTTTCAACTGATCAACAAGTTACATTCCTTGTGTTTCAACTGACCAACAAGTTACATTCCTTGTGTTTCATCTGACCAACAAGTTACATTTCTTTTGTTTCATCTGACCAACAAGTTACATTCCTTGTGTTTCAACTGACCAACAAGTTACATTCCTTGTGTTTCAACTGATCAACAAGTTACATTCCTTGTGTTTCAACTGACCAACAAGTTACATTCCTTGTGTTTCAACTGACCAACAAGTTACATTCCTTGTGTTTCAACTGATCAACAAGTTACATTCCTTGTGTTTCAACTGACCAACAAGTTACATTCCTTGTGTTTCAACTGATCAACAAGTTACATTCCTTGTGTTTCATCTGACCAACAAGTTACATTCCTTGTGTTTCAACTGACCAACAAGTTACATTCTTGGTTTTTTTGACATACGAAAAGGTGTCCTCGTCATTTTTCGACTTGCATATTAGTTTTTGCGTAGAACAGTACAGAGTAATGCAAGGTTATGTTGGCTATGTTTAAAACATGTTCCAAAAGCGGTTGAACAGTTATGAAACTTCAGGCGGTTCATAAGTTCTCCTACTGTAAATACATTATTTAGAACATTCTAAATGATGTAGCATAGTGTCCACGGTAATGAAGAAAATCAGGGGCAAAATAAGCTTTTACGACTTATAGCAGCTCATGTAGAGCTTTATTAATTCAGTGCCTTAATAAAGCTCTACACGCAACGTGACTTGACAAAGCTGCTTAAAGCATGATTTGGTAAAGCTCCACATAGAGCGGAACGCTGTCATGGTAAGAACTCACTCAACGCGCGAATCTTTCATTTACGCTGCCATCCTGTGTAATATTGTTCAAATTAAGATTATTTAATCTATTACAAACAGCGTAAAACCACACAAGGTTGTAATGCTGTAACTTCCTGCATTCCTTTCTTAGAGCCATCTGTGCTTACAGAAGTGGTTATTAAGATCAAGAAAGTGTGCCGCCGAGCCACCCCTCACTTCAACACTTCCCCGGATCCCTACTGATGTTATCAGGGCACCAAGAGGTTCTGAGGAGTGCACAGATTCTCAGATCTTTCGCTAAGCCTTCCTGATAAGATCTCGTGAGAGCTTAATCTCTTCCCAGGAGAGATTACAAAAGATTATTTAACTTACTCTTATCACGGAGATTGCAGCCATGGCGTTCCTTCTCGTTTCAGGGTAACTCGTTTAATCTTCGTCTTGCACACGTTTTATTTTTTGGGGTCAGTAATATCGATATTTTTTAACCATATAAGGAAATTCGGGAAATATTTACTTTATGCCCTGGGTTTTTGAATCTGTTGATAATATATTAAGTAGGCTGTACTATGGAGACATTTTTTTTTAGCACCAAAGAATAAAAAACAGCTTTTCGGTAATGTAACCTAATACAACCCATCTTGACCTAGACCAGGAGTTGGATTCTAGATTAGGTTAGGTTGTATTACCAAAAATAATATTTATTTTCATATTTAAAATATAATCATTTAATTGCACAGCTCACATATTTGAAAATCTACATAGAAAATCTCCCGATATTAATTCTTATAGTCAATACTAGTGAAAGAATCGTTCCCCCCAAAAAAAAAACTTACTAATCTTTCCAAACCAACAAAAATGATCCAGCAAAATTGACTAGAAAAATCACGATTGGTCGACTATTCAAACGCCACAGTTGGTTAACTTTGCAAACAACATAATACGATAATTCCTCAAATTCTGACTACGCGAACAGTTTAATCTTTCCTGGCTTCCAGCGCCAGACTCTTGACTCTTATTGATCATTTATGGCTTCTCAAGAGTTTCTTTTCAGTTATAGCTAGAATCGTCATTTATTTTATTTGGTTTTGTTATTGCGCTTTAACCGATCTGGTCGCCTTACGTACGATTCTAAGAAATACATACCCACCTTTGATGTTACCTGCTCCATGCTCCACACAGTACAGGCACAGAGCTTTGATGGCACTTGCAAGCTCTCCACACAGCAGCCAGAGCTTTGATGTCACTTCCACCAAGTTCTTCACACAGAACAGCCAGAGATTTGATGTCACTTGCACTAAGCTCTCCAGAAAGCAGCCAGAGCTTTGGTGTCACACCCTTCAAGCTCTTTCCAGTTTGAAGCATTTCTTATTACATTCAGTCAGTTAATTAAGTGGAATTTTGAAGTATAAGAGTTGAGGGTATCAGCTGTATAAGAGTTGAGGGTATCAGATGTATAAGAGTTGAGGGTATCTGATGTATAAGAGTTGAGGGTATCAGATGTATAAGAGTTGAGGGTATCAGATGTATAAGAGTTGAGGGTATCAGATGTATAAGAGTTGAAAATTGAGCTATTCGAGGAGGAATACCTTGATGCTGATAAGGGTCACCCTTCCCTTTTCTGGCTCAAACCTGATTCATTTTTATTCCTCAAGTGTGATATAATGTTTGTCAGGAAACAGGACAAGAGTTTCTTGACGCGGGTCTTAGATGATGACACACATCTGGAGCTTTTGGTCATCTGACCGAGGACTTACGCTGGCTTACCGGTCCACCTCTTTAAAAATAATGGTTATGTTTATATCTATTATTAATTACTCTAGTGTTAGGTTAGGTAAGGTTTGTCAGGACACAGGACAAGTGTTTCCTGACGCTGGCTTACCCGTCCATCCTATTAAAAATTATGGAAGTAATATCTAGTGGGTTTAGCGCTTGGTTTTGATAATAATAATAATAATAATAATAATAATAAACAGATGTGGTTTGTGTTTTTTTTAAGTTTAAAACACAGTTATAATAATAAATGGCAATCACTTTTGTTTCAACAAATTCTGGGGATTATTTCGTCTTATATTTGAATATCTCTACAAAAAGCGCACCTTGAAATTTTGCAGTGATCACTGCGAATATTTTATTTAGGCTATAATGGATTAAAATCCCTATATCGTGTCTGGAACAGCGCGTCACAGCCTCGCAATTCACACCCGAAACGTGAAACCACGTTTCGTCCGCCATGGAAATTTTGTTAAGGTCCAGGACAGACAGAAACGTCTCCTAAAATTTCCTCCACGGGTTGTGGTACCACCACACGACCTGCAGTACCACCACACGACCTGCAGTACCACCACACGACCTGCAGTACCACCACACGACCTGCAGTACCACCACACGACCTGCAGTACCACCACACGACCTGCAGTACCACCACACGACCTGCAGTACCACCACACGACCTGCAAGTACCACCACACGACCTGCAGTACCACCTCACGACCTACAAGTACCACCACACGACCTGCAGTACCACCACACGACCTACAAGTACCACCACGACCTGCAGTACCCCCACGACCTACAAGTACCACCACACGACCTGCAGTACCACCACACGACCTACAAGTACCACCACACGACCTGCAGTACCACCACACGACCTACAAGTACCACCACACGACCTGCAGTACCACCTCACGACCTGCAGTACCACCACACGACCTGCAGTACCACCACACGACCTACAGTACCACCACACGACCTGCAGTACCACCACGACCTACAAGTACCACCACACGACCTGCAGTACCACCCACGACCTGCAGTACCACCACGACCTACAGTACCACCACACGACCTGCAGTACCACCACACGACCTGCAGTACCACCACACGACCTACAGTACCACCACACGACCTACAAGTACCACCTCACGACCTACAAGTACCACCACACGACCTACAAGTACCACCTCACGACCTACAAGTACCACCTCACGACCTACAAGTACCACCTCACGACCTACAAATACCACCACACGACCTGCAGTACCACCTCACGACCTGCAGTACCACCACACGACCTACAAGTACCACCTCACGACCTACAAGTACCACCTCACGACCTACAAATACCACCTCACGACCTACAAGTACCACCACACGACCTACAAGTACCACCTCACGACCTACAAGTACCACCACACGACCTACAAGTACCACCTCACGACCTACAAGTACCACCACACGACCTACAAGTACCACCTCACGACCTACAAGTACCACCTCACGACCTACAAGTACCACCTCACGACCTACAAATACCACCACGACCTACAAGTACCACCTCACGACCTACAAGTACCACCTCACGACCTACAAGTACCACCACACGACCTACAAGTACCACCTCACGACCTACAAGTACCACCTCACGACCTACAAATACCACCTCACGACCTACAAGTACCACCTCACGACCTACAAATACCACCTCACGACCTACAAGTACCACCTCACGACCTACAAATACCACCTCACGACCTACAAGTACCACCACACGACCTACAAGTACCACCTCAGACCTACAATACCACCTCACGACCTACAAGTACCACCTCACGACCTACAAGTACCACCTCACGACCTACAAGTACCACCTCACGACCTACAAGTACCACCTCACGACCTACAAGTACCACCTCACGACCTACAAGTACCACCTCACGACCTACAAGTACCACCTCACGACCTACAAATACCACCTCACGACCTACAAGTACCACCTCACGACCTACAAGTACCACCTCACGACCTACAAGTACCACCTCACGACCTACAAGTACCACCTCACGACCTACAAGTACCACCACACGACCTACAAATACCACCTCACGACCTACAAGTACCACCACACGGACTGACAAATGAATCATTACTTTGGATTTGTGGTAAGTTCATTGTTTATTACTGATCTCTATATGCATATGCATTAAAGCAATGTTGTCGTGTTCCCAGTAAGACTATGATATATCATTGTGCCTTCTGTGAAGGACATTGCATCTGTGATTATTTTTAGTTACGTGGGTAGAGGTGTGCGCGTCCTGTGCTGTCTTCAGTGTTACGGGTGGAGGGGCGTATTACCAACGGTATGAAGACAGATACACACATTGTAGCATAAACTTTTGGTCTGGCTGGCAGATGGTGTCAACAAGTGTGTTGAAGAGTGTACAGAGACACTGACTCGCTCTGTGAAGAATTTGAATTTGATGAAGCTCTGTACAGAGCGAAACGTTGTCAGAACACAAATTTGTAGGTGCTGTGCCTACGAAGAACCAGCTTTTATTAAGAAAAGGTTTCGCTCTGAGAAGAGCTTTTTCAAGTTGACTGACCTGATACAACTCTATACTCTGATACAACTCTATACCCTGATACAACTCTATACCCTGATACAACTCTATACCCTAATACAACTTTATACTTGTTCTGCTGTACACCTGTCTTTTCTTCTTTACCATTTCATGTCGTAAAGCGTAACTCAATATTCCCGTCCCTCTAAAGATTATTATAGCTTCCACCTGTTCCTTCTTTTCATAATGCCTGTTCAGCTAGAAACCCTATTCTTGTATACTGTATCTACGGCCCCGCAGTATTTCGTATGTCCTCGAGTCCTTTGCTACGAAGACACGCTGAAGGCACTGAATTTACACTCTCTGGAAAGGCGCTGAATTAGGGGAGATATGGATGGAAGTGCACAAATGGACAACACTAAATAAAGAGGGTAAAAATAGCGTGTTGAAAATATCTAACCAAAATAGGATTTACAGGAATGAATTCAAGCTGGAGAGATTCAGATTTAGCAAGGATTTGGCAGTAGAGTTGTAGATGGGTGAAAGAAAGTCCCAGGTAGGGTAAATGAGGCGAGAACTCTAGGTGGTTTTAAATGTAAGTTGGACGGGTGCATGAGTGGGTGCGAGTTGGACCTGCCTAACATAGGCCAATAAGGGATTCAACAAAGGCACAATACAGTGACTGGAACAATACACAAATAACCCGCACATACAACACACTTATAACAACGTTTCAGTCCTACTTCAACCATAAACTAGTAACACGTCACGAGTATGGGCCACTATGCCTATTGCAGTACTCCTTCAATCTTTTATTATTTTTTATTAACACGTCGGCCGTTTCCCGCCGAAGTAAAGTGACCCAAAAAAGAACACTTTCATCATCATTCACTCCATCACTGTCTTGCCAGAGGCATGCTTACACTACAGTTATAAAAACTGTAACATTAACACCCCTCCTTCAGAGTGCCGGCACTGCACTTTCCACCTCCAGGACTAAAGTCCGCTAACTGGTGTCCCTAAGTTCCTTTATAAATGTTACTTTGCTCACACTCTAACAGAACATCAAGTGCTAAAAACCATTTGTCTCCATTCGCTCCTATCTAACGCGCTCACGCTCGCTTGCTGGAAGTCCAAGCCCCACGCACACAAAACCTCCTTTGCCCCCTCCCTCCAACCTTTCCTAGGTCAACCAATACACCGCCTTCCCTCCACTACACATACACTCCCGAAGTCATTCTATTTTGTTCCATCCTCTCTACATGTCCGAACCACCTCGACAACCCCTCCTCAGCCCTCTGGATAATAGTTTTGGTAATCCCACACCTCCTAGTAATTTCCAAACTACGAATTCTCTGCATTATATTCACTGGTCAATTAGCAAGAACTCATTTAAAATTAAGTCCTTTCTAAAATTTTCTCTTATACGTTTAAAGATGTATTTTTTTAATTTATGTTAATATAAAAATTAATAATTTTGTACCAAAAGAACCTTAGAAAATTTACCTAACCTTATTATAACAAGTGCAATTTAATTTAGCCTAATCCAACTAAATATATTTTAGATAAGTTAACAATAATTTAATAATAAACAAACACAATGAAATATATTTTTTTTCGTTAGGTTCAGAATGATTTTTTGCGAAATTATTGCATACACAAATTTTCGCTTGTCTTATTCGGCAAGAAAAGAGTTGCTATTTAAGGCAAAATGCAAGTTTTACTTATTCAGCACGACAATATATATATATATATATATATATATATATATATATATATATATATATATATATATATAATAACAACACTGCACTAGCCAAGTACTCGAACCCATGTTGTACTGGCCCGCCTCATGGTGAGACAGAACTACATGACGCCTTAAACCACATGACCACATGTGGTTTAAGGCGTCATGTAGTTCTGGCTCACCATGAGGGACCAGTACAACATGGGTTCGAGTCCTGGCTAGTGCAGTGTTGATGTTATTGATCAATACCACTCGTTCGTGGTTACAATTAAAATATATATATATATATATATATATATATATATATATATATATATATATATATATATATATATATATATATATAGGATGGGGTCCACCTCTGGTGCAAATTGTGGGACCCATAGCCTCGGAGAAGTGGATAAAAAGGCTTCAAGGAAGAATATTTGGATTTCTTCCTGAAGCCATTTGAATATTCCACTTAGCCTACCACCCCATCTTTTCGTTCTTTTTTTTTTACCAATAGGTATATTTTATTACATAATATGGTACAAAATATTTAAGAGATACATTGTTGATATAAAGATGGCATATACAGTACACGAGGTGAGAGATACATGTCTAGTACATATTGTTACAGGTTTGTCACTGATTATAATGCGAAAATCTCATCCAGCTCCTCCGAGCTGGGGCGCGTGCCCAAATACAGCATGCATTACCCCTCTGAACAGCAGCGCTGAGTCGCTGGAACAGAAAACTAGCTGCCCTGGGATCCCTAGTTACCCTGTTGAGTCTTTTGCCCAGCTCCTTGAGGAACTTAGATGCACTCTTTCCCCATGAGCCAAGGGTCTCTGAGCCTATGGGAACAAACATATAATGATGGGCAACTTCTCCATATTTTCTCGACTTCTGGGACTCCCTGAAGGTGGCAGCTGCCCCTCCTTCCTCCCTGGTGTATTGGAGATAGGTATCAGCCAAGGTAGATGCATATGTGTAGTCCCACACCACCTGCTTGCCGTCTGTCCAGGCTTGAAGGGTGATACCATCTGGACGCTTTTGGCTGCCATCAGATCTGCATAGTTGGGGTGGTTCCCTTACTGCTGGGCATCCGGCTGTTGTGAGGCTCCTCTTGATAATGTTATTAACCTCTTCATGTCTTGCAATCTTTCCCTCGGATTTACGACACACAAGACCATGGTACCCGAATCGGTCTGCTGCTTCACTGCCACAAATACACCTGTGTTCGGCGAGAATAGGGGCGGCAAGTCGAAGGGTAACACCAATGCGGATGGTCTGTGGGTCGAGGCGTGTGCCAAGGCTGGAGTTGGGAACAGCCAACAGAAAGTGCCCTGCATGATGAGCTCTCACTGCCAGGAGGGGGGCTCTATCCTTCCCTGACACACACTGAAGCATATATATATTATTAAATTACTGCTATAAGATATAAAATATTCGTAAGCTGGAGTCACCAAGGAACGTAGACAGCACAATATTCAGTCATAACACTGGAAATATTAAAATATAATATTGACAAATATTATCATATTTAATAGCATCATCGAATAACCGATTGGAAAAAAAAATAAGGTTATTACCCGGCATAAAAGAATCCAATTTTCTACCACCATGTTTGCCTTTTAAAATTACGGATAAACCCATTTTTTTTGGGGGGGGGGAATCAAAGTATTATTGTAATATTTTTTGGTACACATACATGTATTATCATCATACACTATTAAGTGGTAATCTGTAAGATGATTCGCGTCGACTTACTACCTGTCTCTTATCTTACGTAGTGTGATTGATGGAGGATGAGGAGGAGGAGAGGATGGAGGGAGGATGGAGGAGGAGGGAGGAGGAGGAAGGAGAGGATGGAGGAGGAGGAGAGGATGATGTTGGAGGTGAACGAGATGGATTAATTATATTTATTTAGACCTTAAACATATAGCATATTTTTTTTTTACAATAGTCTTTGTTGCACACAGATATTATCGTCTCGTCCACTGACTATCCTTGCAGTTGTCTTTCCCACTTCATTGCATTTAAGAATTCGCTCATCCCTACTAAGTTTCCTCTTCTAAATTCTGACTTCTCGTGCCTCCACTTGGCATTCTTCCCTCGACACCTAGTGCCATAAGATGCTTGACGTTCACTACTGCATCGTCGCTGGCACCCAGGGCACTCGCAAATTCTATTGGTCCATTCTTGTTATCTCTCTCTGTCTATCTCCGTATCTTTAACATGCTAACAGTTTTCCCTCGCTACCTCCATCAACTTAGTCTTCCATGTGGGTCCAAGTTCTCTCAGTCTATTTCTAAGTCACCCATGATAAGTAGCTTTGCTTTAGCGTTATATGCTCTCCTAGCTAATGCTGCTGCTATGATGCCAACCATCGCTCAGTGTGTACTCACCTAATTGTCCTCACCTAATTGTGGTTGCAGGGGTCGAGATTCAGCTCCTGGCCCCGCCTCTGCACTGCCCGCTACTGGGTCTCTGCTCTCCCTGCTCCATGAGCTTTATCATACCTTGTCTTAAAACTTGTATGGTTCCCGCCTCCACTATATCGTTCGCTAAACTATTCCACTTCCTAACTACTCTATGGCTGAAGAATTGCTTCCTAACATCCCTCTGACTCATCTGAGTCTTCAGCTTCCAGTTGTGTCCCCTTGTTTCTGTGTTTCCTCTCTGGAACATTCTGTCACTGTCTACCTTGTCAATTCCCCGCAGTATTTTGTATGTCGTTATCATGTCTCCTCGAACCCTTCTGCCCTCCAGTGTTGTTAGTCCTATTTCCCTCAACCTTTCCTCATAGATCAGTATCCTGAGTTGTGGAACTAGCCTTGTCGCAAACCTTTGCACTTTCTCTAATTTCTTGACATGCTTGACCAGGTGTGGGTTCCAGACTGGTGCTGCATACTCTAGCATGGGCCTGACGTACACGGTGTACAGTGTCTTGAACGATTCCTTGTTAAGGTAACGGAACGCTAATCTTAGGTTTGCCAGTCGCCCATATGCTGCCGCGGTTATTTGGTTGATGTGTGTTTCCGGAGACGTGCTTGGTGTTATACTCACCCCAAGGTCTTTCTCCTTTGATGAGGTTTGCAGCCTTTGTCCACCTAGCCTGTACTCTGTCAGCGGTCTCCTTTGCCCTTCTCCGATCTTCATGACTTTGCATTTGGTGGGGTTAAATTCGAGAAGCCAGTTGCTAGACCAGATGTCAAGCTTGTCCAGGTCTCTTTGAAGTCCTGCTTGGTCTTCATCCGATGTGATTCTCCTCATTAATTTCACATCATCTGCGAAAAGAGACACTTCTGAGTCTATCCCGTCCGTCATGTCATTCACATATACCAAGAATAGCACTGGTCCTAGGACTGACCCCTGCGGTACACCGCTCGTCACAGGCGCCCACTGTGATACCTCATCACGCACCATGACCCGTTGTTGTCTCCCTGTGAGATATTCCCTGATCCATTCCAGTTCCCTTCCTGTTATACACGCTTGGTCTTCCTTCTTCTTTACTAATCTCATGTGAGGAACTGTGTCAAAGGCCTTCCTGCAGTCCAAGAAAATGCAGTCAACCCACCCTTCTCTCTCTTGCCTTACCTCTGTTACTTTATCATAGAACTCCAGGAGGTTTGTTACACAGGATTTGCCTTCCCTGAATCCGTGCTGTCTGGCGTTGATTATCCTGTTCTGCTCCAGATGCTCCACCATTCTTTTCCTGATGATTTTCTCCAAGACTTTGCACACTATACACGTAAGTGACATGGGTCTGTAGTTTAGTGCCTCTTTTCTGTCTCCTTTTTTAAAGATGGGGACTACGTTGGCCTTTTTCCATATCTCAGGTAGCTGCCCAGTTTCAAGGGATGTGTTGAAAATTATGGTAAGTGGTACACTCAGAACCTCAGCTCCTTCCCGAAGGACCCATGGTGAGATATTGTCCGGACCCATTGCCTTTGAGGTATCAAGGTCACTGAGTAACTGCTTCACCTCCCCCTCAGATGTGTGTATGCCCTCCAGCACTCGATACATCCCTTGTTGGTGATGCACTCCATCCTGTCTACCCAACTGCCTTCCTTCCTCCACTGTGAATACTTCCCTAAACCTCGAGTTGAGCTCCTCACATACCTCTTGATCATTACTTGTGAGTTCCCCATCTTACCTCCTCAGCCTTATCACCTGGTCCTTTACTGTTGTCTTCCTTCTGATGTGGCTGTACATCAGTTTCGGAACAGACTTGATTTTCGATGCTATGTCATTTTCGTACTGTTTCTGGGCCTCCCTCTGTACCTGTGCATACTCGTTTCTAGCTCTTCGACTAATCTCCTTGTTTGCTTGGGTTCTTTGCCTTCTGTACCTTTTCCATTCTCTGACACTCTGAGTCTTTGCCTCCCTGCATCTTTGGGTAAACCAGGGGCTCTTTCTTGTCTTCCCAGTTATTCTTTTTCCTTTGGGTATAAACCGTTCCTCTGCCTCCTTGCACTTTGTCGCTACGTATTCCATCATTTCATTTACTGACTGTCCTTCCATTTCCCTTTCCCACAGAACCTCCTGCAGGAAATTCCTCATACCCTTTCTCTACACACCTCCATTCCTGCCATTTCCTCAAATCTCCAATGACTCCTTACGAGCAGTGCGACCCCTCCTCCCCCCCTGCTCCTATCTTTCCTCAGGATCTGATATCCTTGTGGGAAGATTGCATCTGATATTGCCTCATTTAGTTTAGTTTCTGTGACTGCTATGATGTCTGGGGACATTTCACCTATTCTTTCATTCCACTCTTCATACTTATTCGTGATTCCATCTGCATTTGTGTACCAAACCTTCAACCTCGTTTCCAATACTGTGGCCCTGGGGATCCTGGCGGGATGGGGTGTGTGGGCAGGGTTCCCATAGAGGGTTGTTGCATGGGTGGGGGGGTTGTATGGTTGGAGTGTGGGCTGCTTGGGTGGGGTTTGTGATGGAGTGGGGTAGTGGTGATGATGGGTTTTGGGTTGCTGGGGTGGGGACAGGGGAAATGATGTGTGTGTGCGATGTTAAACTATATGGTTGCCGTTGGGTTGCTGTGGTTTGAGGCCCTCCGTGAGTGCTTCCGGTGGGTGTAGTTGTCCTTCTGCTTGGGCCTGGTGCCCCCTGTACCTCGCTGTCTCCTCCTCTCTCTCCTCCCTTCGCTTTCTTGTCCTCTCCTTTTGGGTCTCACTTTCTTCCTGCGTTCTGTCCCGATCTAGGTATACATTGTGGTACTCCTGAGTCGCCCTCAGCCTTGCTTTCTCTTGCAGGATCATGGTACGGGCTGATTCTGCATTAAAGATTACTTTGAGGGGCCGATTTCTTCCCCTTGTGTACCACCCGATTCTCCGAAAATTTGTTACCTGGGACGTGTCTCCCCCTGTTGCTAGCATAATACCTATAATCCTTTCCTTCTCCTCCTGTTTCCTTCTGTCATGGGTGACCCCTTCGACTTCCTTAAGGCCGTAGATAAAGATCGACTTCTCCCTTTCCTCCTCCCACTGTGTCTCCTTTTTCCTCATCAGAGATGCATTAGCATCTTCCGGTTCTGTCATGGTTGTAGCCCCTGTGTTCCTCTGTGTGTCTGGCCTACTCATTTGCCCCTGTCCACTGCTGTATATCGTTGGGGCCTCTGTGTTTAGTGCATCTGCGGCTTTGACTACCCTCTCACGTGTTGTTACTGTGCCCTCATGCTTTGCTTCTGTGGAGCCCTTCTTGTCCCTGGCTGCTTTATCTATATCCCTCTCATGTGGTGTTAGTATCCTACTCATCTTGTATCGGGCCCCATGTGTGTCTGACAGTGCCTGAGCATACAAGAGTTCTTTTTTCTCCGCATTCCCTATGACTGTGTCAGATGCCCCCACGTGTGTCTGACAGTGCCTGTGCATACAAGAGTTCTTTTTTCTCCTCAATCCCTTTGATAGGTGTTGGTATCCTGCTCCTCTTTTTTCGGGCCCCACTTGTGTCTGGCAGTGCTTGAGCATTCAAGAGCTCTTCTCTTTTCTCCGCATTCCCTTTGGCTGTGTCTGATGCACACGCTCCAAGCACCGATTCTGAACAGGTACTTGCATCTCTACTCTGCATCAGGCTCTTCAGCTTCACTTCTAAGATCTGGATCTTGTCTTCTGCGTTTTTGACTTGCATTTCCTATTTTCTGCTCTCCTCAGCGATCCTCCGCTTCATTCCTTGCTGATCATCAATATCTTCCTCTCCCATTCCTTCTCCCTTTTATTGAGTTCCTCCTCCAACTGTGAACTCCCCTGAGCGACCATCGTACCCCTTGTTGGCATCCCTCTCCCTGAACAGCCCATATTCCTGGGATGTGCCCTTATGGATGTAGTGAGAGTGTCAGAAGGGGGGGAAAGAGGAGAGGGATAGAGAGGAGGGGTCGTAGGGCAGGGTACTCAATTAAGGGATAGAGGGAGAAGGAGAGAGAGAGGGGGGAATTTGTTTGGAGGTAGTGTGGTAGGGGGCGGATCAAGCGGGGAAGGAAGGGGGAGCGAGAGAGGTAGAGGAAGAGTGAGAGAGGGAGGGATAATGGGAGGGGAAGAGAGAGGGAGAGATTTAGGGAGAGGGAGAGAGAGAGACAGAGAGATAGAGGTAGAGAGAGAGTGGTATCGAGATGCAGAGAGTGGTATAGAGGCAGAGTGGTATAGAGAGGCAGAGAGAGTGGTATAGAGAGAGAGGCAGAGTGTCAGAGGGAGGGAGGAGATTTTCAGAAGGAGGGAGACCTGAGAGGGATAGGGAGTGGGAGGAGGGTGGGAGAGGGGGAGAGGGTGAGGGAGGGAGAGAGAGAGAAGAAAGAGAGGAGGGAGAAGGAGAGAGGGAGGGAGAGATGGAGAGAGAGAGATAGGGAGAGGGGGAGGGAGGGAGGGGGAGGGAGGGAGAGGGGAAGAGAGGTGGTAGAAATACCTTGGGTGCAGGGTGAGGGAGAGACAGAGAGAGGAGAGAGAGATTGAGGAGAGGGAGAGAGAGGGAGGGAGAGAGAGAGAGAGAGAGAGAGAGAGAGAGAGAGAGAGAGAGGAAGGAGGGAGTGAGAGGAAGGAGAGAGAGACAGGAAGAGAGGGAGAATCACCAGAGGTGTATGGAGAGAGGGGGATGGGGAGTAGGGGATTAGGGTTATGCACGGGGGGGGGAGGGGTGGTAGCAGTTCCCTGGGGTGCTGGGATTGAGGGGGAGAGAGGTGGTAGAAGTAACCTGGGGGTGGTGGGGGAGATGGATGGGAGGTGAGTACACGAGTGGGGGAGAGAGAGAGGGGTGAGGAGAAAGCGAGATAGGGGAGATAGAGGGGAGCGAGAGATGAGGGGAAGAGGTAGAGAGGAAGGAGGGAGAGAGAGGAAGGCGAGAGAGGAAAGAGAGAGGCGAGAGAGGGAGAGAGAGGAGAGAGAGAGGTACGAGAGGGAGAGAGTGAGAGGAGAGAGAGAGATAAAAGGAGGGAGGGAGCGGAAGAAGAGAAAGAGGCGACAGAGAGACAGGGAGAGAGAGGAGAGGGAGATAGAGTGAGAGAGAGGATAGAGAGAGAGGTGAGAGAGGGAGAGAGTGCGAGAGATGCGAGAGAGGAGAGAGAGATGAGAGAGAGAGAGGTGAGAGAGGGAGTGAGAGGCTAGAGAGAGTTGAGAGAGTGAGAGGATAAAGAGAGAGGTGAGAGAGGGAGAGTGAGAGAGAGGCGAGAGAGAGGAGAGAGAGATGAGAGAGGGAGTGAGAGAGAGGATTGAGAGAGGGAGAGTGAGAGAGGAGGGAGAGATGAGAGAGAGGTGAGAGAGGGAAAGAGAGGCGAGAGAGAGGAGAGGGGAGAGTGAGAGGATATAGAGAGGTGAGAGAGTGAGAGAGGCGAGGAGAGGTAGAGAGGAGAGAAGTGAGAGGCAAGAGAGAGAAGTGAGAGTGAGAGAGAGGATAGAGAGGTGAGATAGGGAGAGAGTGAGAGGCGAGAGAGAGGAGAGATGAGAGAGGATAGGGAGAGAGGTGAGAGAGAGAGAGGCGAGAGAGGATAGAGAGGTGAGAGAGGGAGATAGTGAGAGGGAGGCGAGAGAGAGGAGAGAGGCGAGAGAGGATAGAGAGGTGAGAGAGGGAGAAAGTGAGAGATAGGAGAGAGAGAGAGAGAGAGAGAGAGAGAGAGAGAGAGAGAGAGAGAGGGAAACATTTACTGGGACAATGTATTGCTACACAGAGAGAACCGTTGTTCCAATGATAGATTGTTTAGTAATTTGTCTGTGTCATCAGACGTGTGAGGAATTCCTCAGTGAGTGGGTCATAGTGGTGGGTGAGGGCGGGGGAGCCATGGTGGGTGAGGGTGGGCGGGCTGAGCATGGTGGGTAAGGTGGCCAGCGGGGAGAAGACTCAGCTTCAGCTCTCAGTCTTCATTGTGTGTACTTTTTTGTTCTCCGCTTCATTTGAGATTTATTCGTTAGTGATTTACTCTCTGTTGAGGTAAATCAGTAGCATTGTACCAGAAATAGTTCCTGGAAGGACTCAGGTTCAACAGGTACGTACCAGAGAACTAATGGGTCTTTGTGGGTAGTTTTCATTGCGCCAACAGACAACAGATCCCACTGGCAATGGAAATACACTAGATTTGATTTTCACAAACCACGAGGAACCAGAGACATAATAATCACAAAAAAATGTACTCCTATCACAACATCAGAGAAGTACAAACGAGTATAAAGTCAGGGTTGGGGAACTCCAGTAATAATGTACGAGAAGAGATGTTCAGTAAATTTAACTTCATGCGCAGAACTGACTGCGCATGGATGTTCATGACTGGTTCTCAGGGCATCAGACATGCCCTGGTAAAGTCAAGAGCACCCTAAACCCCCACCAGTGCTTGGAAAAGATGAACATAGAAGCATACTAGAAGAAGATTAAATATAAAAAGAGAGCGTAGTAGAATGTACAGAAGAAAAAGGTTTACCAATTTGCTTAAAAATATCACAATGAAGAAAAGATAATCTTAGCCGAGAGATCATCAAGATAGAACAAAAACTTATGCTGTTATACCAAACAAAAAGCGCAACAGAGACAGAAAAAAAGCCATCCAGGATATTGCAAGAAATCCCAAATACTTCTATACTTATGCAAAATCCCAGTTATGAGTTACCCGTAGAACTGGAGCATTAATCACAGGAGGTTCATACACGGACCATGAATAGGAAATGAACGAAATTCCAAAAGATCATACGAGTTGATATTCAGCGACCCACTAGAGGAAAGCAGGGTGGAGAAGGTAGATCTTTTTTTTTTAATTTCACCTGAAGAAACAGAAAGTATGCAAGATCATTCAGCACCTGGACCGTTTTCGTAGAATTCATTATTTATAAAAAGTGCACAAAGTACCACAAGCACAAGCACTTAGCATCGTTTGGAGAAAGAACTTAGATGTAGTTGAAAATACTAGAGGTCTTAAAGAGTGCATATTTAGCTCTTTTTCATACGGGAAGTAGTTGAGCTCTAGCCAAAAATTACAGATCATTATCCTTAACATCACACAACAAAAGTCTTCAAAAGAGTGATGAGACGCCAAATTACAATTTTTGTGGAACAGCGCAATCTGGACACCCCAAACTAGCATGGTTTTAGAGCTGCATAGATCAAGCTTCTTGCGACTGCTAAACCACTGTGACGGAATTAAGAGCACTGGAAAAAATGCAAATGTAGTATACATGGATTTTGCAAAGGCGTTAGACAAACGCGATCATAGGGTTGATTACACACAAAATGAGGGCTAGAGGCATAAGAGGGGAAGTAGACATGTGGATCTTCAATTTTCTAAGAGACAGAACACAAAGAGTAGTAGTAAACAGAGCAAAATCCAGCATTAGTGAAGTAAAAAGCTTAGTGCCCCAAGGCAGGGTTCTGGCGCCTGTTTCTTATCCTCATAGCAGATATAGATAAAAACATTCGCCACAGTTTTGTATCATCATTTGCGGATACCAAAATAAGCATGACAATCACTTCGGTAGAAGACAGAAAAATTGCAGGAAGATTAAAGACGTAGGAGTAATCATTACTTCTGACTTTTCTTTCAAAGAACACAATAAAGCAAATGTGAGGGCAGCCAGGAAGATGATGAGATATATAATGAGAACTTTCAAAACAAGCTAAATAGTGGCATTAGTGATAGTATTCACATCACTTGCGCACTCTCGTTTAGAGTATTGTTCAGTGTTGACGACCCCGTTCAGGGTAGAGGAGATGCCAGAGCTGGAACAGACAGAGAACATTTACAGCCGGCAGGGAGCCAATAAAGCATTTAAATTACTGAGGACGACTCAGTGTCTTAACTATATACTGACTGGAGCGGAGAAGAGAGAATATATGATAATATACATGAATATACATGATAATATATACCTGGAAATTACTTGAGGGCCTAGTCCCAAATCTGCACACTGTCATGACATACTCGAGTGAACGATATGGAAGGAAGTTCAAAATAAACCCAGTGAAAAGCAGGGGTGCAGTGGATGATGGGCGTAAACAAAGGCGATATACATAAAGTACTGAGGATGTCGAATCAAATAAGAACCAAAAATAACGGGTTTAAATTAGATAGATTTAGAAAGTACGTAGGTAAGTACTGTTTTTTTCAATCACAATTGGCCCCTACAAGGCCTACTGGCCTTGTAGGTGCCAGTAAGCCTGCTGTAGTGTTCCTTCATTCGTATGTCCTTATATTTACGTTTTGTTTAGAATATTCAGGAATATTTTCTGTAGTGCGAATTGTTTATACATCCCGGGTATTATCTGAGTCTTGGTAACATTCATTTGTTATGGCATGTCTCATAGCAGCATGTCTCATTTTGATGTTTTTTATGTCTCACTTTCAGCATATATCTCATTCGTTGTAGTAGTTCTCTCATTTCTTTCACCTTTCTCTCCTAGTATTCTACGCATCATCAAAGACTTATTTCGCATATATTTCCGTTAAAAACTAACTCACAGGTATGCACCCACTAGGGGGTCCTTACCTGTGAATATTATCAGGAAAAAGCTTAAATAATAGAGAGAGAGCCGGGGCTAAACGCAGAAGCATTGTGTGTCGTCAGCAGTAGAGGACTGGTCGTACTGGGGAGGACAGTGTGGGACGACGTGGCGGCCCCTGACAACAGTGGGCAAGGTTCTCAGTCACACTGCACGGAGACACACGACAATGGTTATTGTGTTCTCATAGCAAGGATGGTGAATGGTATAATACCAGGGTGGTGTTGGCAATGATTAAGATCAAGAGAGTATTGGTATGACCCTTGTGGGGTGAGCGGGGATTGGCAATGAAAAAAACCAGGACGTTGTTTAAGGTCTACAACTTTGATGGCCA
Source organism: Cherax destructor (assembly GCA_009830355.1). Lineage (NCBI taxonomy): Eukaryota > Metazoa > Arthropoda > Malacostraca > Decapoda > Parastacidae > Cherax > Cherax destructor. Next base: position 32,888 of record WNWK01005407.1, read on the forward strand.
AGATTTGAAGAACATATGCGTCATAGCAGTATGTGTGTCGTGCCGAATAGGTACGACACACATACTGCAAGAACTCATTTAAAATTAAGTCCTTTCTAAAATTTTCTCTTGTACGTTTAAATATATATTATTTCATTTATGTTAATGTAAAAATTAATAATTTTGTACCAAATGAACCTTAGAAAAATTGCCTAACCTTGTTATAACAAGCTCAATTTAATTTAGCCTAATCCAACTAAATATATTTTAGATAAGTTTACAATAATTTAATAATAAACAAACACAATGAAATATTTTTTTCGTTAGGTTCAGAATGATTCTTGCGAAATTATTGCATACACAAATTTTCGCTTGTCTTATTCGGCAGAAGAGCATTTATATATATATATATATATATATATATATATATATATATATATATATATATATATATATATATATATATATATATATATAATACACACAATTTGAAAGCCAATAGTATGCAGAGCGTTTTAGGAAATACACGCTAACAAAAAGACATGTAGACAAAGACAAGAAACGTTGACAAATGTAGACAGACATAAGTAACACTGACAACAATGTACAAAAGACACAATTAACACTGATAAGTATGTAGACAAACGCAAGTCTTGCGAACAAGTACTTAGAGATCAGAGTTGTCTGAATAAACCGAGCAGGTTTGGCGCTTCCACATGAATACAAAACAATGGAATCTCTCCGCTACGTATCGCCTTTGTTCATTTATCTTGAGAACGGATCAGGTTGTGCTAGGTTACATTAGTCAGGAAACAGTGTTCCACACGCGGCTCTTATATGATGACCCCGTCACTGGAGCTTTTGGCCATCAGACCGAGACCTTCCACTGGCTTACCCGTCCACCCCTTTAAAACGAGAACGAATCAATTTTGTGGTCTCTAAAAGACGCATTTCCCTGAAGACGCTGAAGACTCCGGCCAGTATCTGGTTCTCGGTAAGGCGGCGTCTGCAGCCTCGCAACGCAGCCAATCCTGATTATATCCGGCAGGCGTTCGTTTTTTTTTTTTTTTTTAGTCATCGGTTATTCTTTTTTTATTTCAGTTTCTTCGCTGGTTGTCATTTGATTAACCACTACTCGGAAAACTTCTATGCATTTCCACAAGTTTCTTTCAAAACATTTTTTTTTTCTTTTCATATTTTAATAAAAAGGAAAGAGATTCTTGAGGCTGCAGAGAATTCCAAACTTATTGAAAGAGCGAGTGAATGTTTTTACTTTATATATATATATATATATATATATATATATATATATATATATATATATATATATATATATATATCCTAACTTTAAAGACAAGCTCAGATATAAGGGTTAGATTACAGTAACCAATTTGGAATAATAAAAGACGGGAGGTGAAAATGACATCAATAATGTTAGAGATTTAGTTCATCTCACTTAGACTAACCTATGGTAATATTTATATAAATGGCTTATAAAGCAATACCAGCTGCAGAGTGGTAATGTCCAGTCATTCTTCTGGGTGGGAACGTGAAGACCCAGTCATTCTTCTGGGTAGAAATATGACGACCCAGTCATTCTTCTGGGTAGGAACGTGACTACCCAGTCATTCTTCTGGGCAGGAACGTGACGACTCAGTCATTCTTCTGGGTGGGAACATGACGACCCAGTCATTCTTCTGGGTAGGAACGTGACGACCCAGTCATTCTTCTGGGTAGGAACGTGACGACCCAGTCATTCTTCTGGGTAGGAACGTGATGACCCAGTCATTCTTCTGGGTAGGAACGTGACCCAGTCATTCTTCTGGGTAGGAACGTGACGACCCAGTCATTTTTCTGGGTAGGAACGTGGCGACCCAGTCATTCTTCTGGGTAGGAACGTGATGACCCAGTCATTCTTCTGGGTAGGAACGTGATGACCTAGTCATTCTTCTGGGTAGGAACGTGACGACCCAGTCATTCTTCTGGTTAGGAACGTGACGACCCAGTCATTCTTCTGGGTAGGAACGTGATGACCTAGTCATTCTTCTGGGTAGGAACGTGACGACCCAGTCATTCTTCTGGGTAGGAACGTGACGACCCAGTCATCCTTCTGGGTAGGAACGTGATGACCTAGTCATTCTTCTGGGTAGGAACGTGACGACCCAGTCATTCTTCTGGGTAGGAACGTGACGACCCAGTCATCCTTCTGGGTAGGAACGTGATGACCTAGTCATTCTTCTGGGTAGGAACGTGACGACCCAGTCATTCTTCTGGGTAGGAACGTGACGACCCAGTCATTCTTCTGGGTAGGAACGTGATGACCTAGTCATTCTGGGTAGGAACGTGATGACCCAGTCATTCTTCTGGGTAGGAACGTGACGACCCAGTCATCCTTCTGGGTAGGAACGTGATGACCTAGTCATTCTTCTGGGTAGGAACGTGACGACCCAGTCATTCTTCTGGGTAGGAACTTGACGACCCAGTCATTCTTCTGGGTAGGAACGTGATGACCCAGTCATTCTTCTGGGTAGGAACGTGACGACCCAGTCATCCTTCTGGGTAGGAACGTGATGACCCAGTCATTCTTCTGGGTAGGAACGTGATGACCTAGTCATTCTTCTGGGTAGGAACGTGACGACCCAGTCATTCTTCTGGGTAGGAACGTGACGACCCAGTCATCCTTTGGGTAGGAACGTGACGACCCAGTCATTCTTCTGGGTAGGAACGTAACGACCCAGTCATCCTGTGTAGGAACGTGATGACCTAGTCATTCTTCTGGGTAGGAACGTGATGACCCAGTCATTCTTCTGGGTAGGAACATGACGACCCAGTCATTCTTCTGGGTAGGAACGTGATGACCCAGTCATTCTTCTGGGTAGGAACGTGATGACCCAGTCATTTTTCTGGGTAGGAACGTGATGACCTAGTCATTCTTCTGGGTAGGAACGTGACGACCCAGTCATTCTTCTGGGTAGGAACGTGATGACCTAGTCGTTCTTCTGGGTAGGAACGTGACGACCCAGTCATCCTTCTGGGTAGGAACGTGATGACCTAGTCATTCTTCTGGGTAGGAACGTGATGACCTAGTCGTTCTTCTGGGTAGGAACGTGACGACCCAGTCATCCTTCTGGGTAGGAACGTGACGACCCAGTCATTTTTCTCGGTAGGAACGTGACGACCCAGTCATTCTTCTGGGTAGGAACGTGACGACCCAGTCATCCTTCTGGGTAGGAACGTGATGACCTAGTCGTTCTTCTGGGTAGGAACGTGACGACCCAGTCATTCTTCTGGGTAGGAACGTGACGACCCAGTCATTTTTCTGGGTAGAAATATGACGACCCAGCCAGTCTGTCTTCTGAGCTCCGCTTTGAGGACAAACGAACCGTACAGGTGTAAGATAAGTGCCCACACCAGTTCAGGTATGTTCCATAGGCGTTCCACTAACGAAAAGTTATTCCTTTGCTGTTTACATACCTATTTCCCTTGTTTTGAAATTTCTCATTATCCACTCTGTCAAACCATACCACGGGTGGGATTCGAACCCGCGGTCAGAGAGTCAGAACTCCAGACCGTCGCGTAAGCCACTGGGCCAGCTAGCTTCAATAAGATTCATCCAACTAGGTATAGTTCTACACCATAGGAAGGTTAGCATAGGCACCACTGTGTCCACAAATGCAAGTTTTTACAGACGAATCTCCCGCTAGCATGGCGGGAGTCATGTTGACCACTCTGTCATTTTGCTGGCTGTTATGACATTTGCCTTATTATGTTCTCTGAAAGAAAGGTCAGCCTACATTATTACTTCCAGGTCTTCCTCGTGTTCCTATCGTTCTGTTTAATGATCCTCTTGAGTTCTGTATACAGTGTCCCTCTTGAGTTCTTTCTTTCCATGTCTACGAAGCTGCAGCTTATCACCACTGAACGTCATGTTCTCCACTGCTCACTACAAAACCTTCCATATATCTTTCTGCAGTATTTTCATGTCTTCTATGGAGGTGATTTTCACGCTTATTTTAGTATCGTCCGCAAATGACGATACAGAACTGTGGCGAGTGTTTTTATCTATGTCTGCGGTGAGGGGTCTCTTGTTCCAAGGAATATGACTTCACTTCATTTTCTTCTCATTCCCAGACGTTGTATGACCTCCCTCGCCCCCGTCAGGAAGCAGTGACTCTCGGGAAGAGAGAGAGGCTTGCATCTCCTTTTTCAGAATAAATTATTAGGATATTTCCCTTGTCATTAAAATTTGTTGTGACCTTATGTCAAGGACTTCACATTAATTCTGAATATAGTTTTTTTGGTTTCTGAATTACAGACGTTGATTTTTCCGGATATTTCTGTAATGTGACTTTAAATTAGACACGAGAGCTGCAAGATGGTAATGTTTCCAATAAATGGACAGTACGATCAGCAACTGTTTGTCCAAAGCGCTGAAGAACCACATAGTTCTAGTGTTAAGTCATTCAGATCAGTTAAATATGAAGCTAAGAATAGATAGGGGAGTACTAGCTACCACTAGTGTTTGCTTCAGAGACGTCGCTTGCCAGTTTCTTCCACGCATCAACGACTTCATTGATAACTATTTTTTCATAATATCTTTTTCTTAATATAAATTTGTTCATCTTCAATCCATTGCTACGATTTTTGTTTTAATTTTCATTAGCACTTATATTCATAACTTAATATACCACTACGCCCCATCATATCCTCTAGAGGTTCTGTCTCTTAAGTCTCTTGCCTCTTGGCTGGACAAAACCCTCACTCCTTTTCTTGGTATCTTTTATCCTGCCCACCTTCGTCACTCTCAAGACTTCATCGAACGTGTTCGCTCTCTCCCGACCTGTAAGATGCTTAGTCTTGACGTTGAGTCCCTCTTCACCAATGTCCCTCTAAATGATTTTCTTAATTTTCTCAGAGAGAAGGTCAATGAAGGGTTACTTCATCTCTCTATACCTACTGATGTCTTTCTTGACCTTATTCGCCTTTGTGTGGGCTCAAATTCCTTTTCCTCCCAAGGTAAATATTATTCTCAAACCTTCGGTGTCGCTATGGGCTCTCCTCTATCTCCTGTTCTTGCTAATGTTTATATGGAATACTTCGAAACTGTTCTTCGTACTATTGATGTGCGTCCTTCACTCTGGCTCCGCTATATAGATGACATCTTTCCTCTATGGTCTCATGACTCTAGTTTCTTCCAACCATTTCTCAATGCTTTAATAATCTAGCTCCTTCCATCAATTTTAAATCTGAAATATAATCTAATTCCTTGATTCCTTTCCTTGATGTTCATGTCCACCGCTCAGTTACAGGTTTTGCTTTTTCCATGTATCGCAAGCCTATGCACAGTGGCATGTACATTCACTACTTTTCTTATCATGCTTCCTCTGTCAAGAAAAGTGTTCTTATTTCTCTCTTTCTCCCTGTTTTCCGCATTTGTGATCCTTAGTTCCTTGAATCGGAAATTTCCACTCTTCGTAATTCATTCTCTCGTCTTGGCTACCCTTCCCATTTAATGAACTCTGGCTTCTCACCTGCTAAACAGACTTTCTTCTCTCCCAAACTCTCTACACATGTGAAACTTCCCGTTCTCTACCTTCCCTATATTTCCACTCTTTCTAGTCTCAACAACTCTCTCCGTTCCTTAGACATCAAACTTTTCGCCAGACTAAAACTCTTAGCACTAATCTCGTTCGTACTTCTTCCCGCTGTAGATGCCTTTGGTGTCTACTCTATTTCGTTCTCCTCCTGTCCTCTTCAGTACTTTGGAGAAACTGACCGTTCTCTTTCTGACAGCCTTAAGAAGCAGAAAAGTAGTGTTAGACTTGCTGACACCAACAATGCTCTTTTCTGTCATGTCAGAGATCACAGTCATCCTATTGACTGGTCTTCTGCTAAACCTGTCGGCCCTACGTCTAACTTTCACAGTCGCCGTCTTGTTAAATCCTTCCTTATATACAACTTTCCTTGTATGAATCTTAGTCGTGGCTTTGTCTCTCTAGATGCCTTCCTTTCCCATTACATTGTAAAATGCTCCAAACTTCAGAACACACGTGACTTAACCTGACACTTTTTTCTCCTCCTCTTTCTATGTCTTCTCCCATCCTATTTTTTTTCTTTTTCTTGTTTTGGGTTTCCTTTCTTTTGCCTTGGGTGTTGTGTCCTTTACTTCCTCCCCCTTCCCCTGTGGTTCTTGGTCTTACCCCTTATGGGCTCTTAGCTCTCCTGCAGTGTTTCTCTTTCATGGTCTTTGACTCCTACTACTACTACTCTCGTTTCTGTTAGTGTGACTTTGTAAATGGTTCAAGTCGGACCGAAACGTCGTCGTAAGCTCCTCTCTCCTATGTGCTGTTGTTTGTGCATTAACACTTATTTTTCAAGCTTTTTATTTGTACACTTCGGTTATATCCCGCTTCATTCTGCTATTTTTAAGATTGTGAAATAAAAGTTCGCAGTCTCTTTCTTTTAGGAAGCATGTCTGACTGAATTAATCTTATCTTCCTCCCGTCCGCGGTGGACCGGTAAGCCAGCGGAAGGCCTCGGTCGGATGACCAAAAGCTGTAGGTCATCATATGACTAAGACCCGCGTCAGGAAACACTTGACCTGTTTCCTGACAATCATTATACCTATATCCTCTGTGTGATGTTTTCTAAGAATTTATGTCAAATATGTAACTAGAAGTCCAGAATAACACAGTATATTCTAAATGATCTTACTAACTTAGCTACCCAGATTTTCTACTCATCGAGACTCCGAAGTTTGTGTCGCAACCGGTTTGATTACCTGGAGTTTACCTGGAGGGAATTCCGGGGATCGACGTCCCCGCGGCCCGGTCTATGACCAGGCCTCCCGGTGGATCAGGGCCTGATCAACGAGACTGTTACTGCTGGTTGCACGTAGTCCATCGTACGAACCACAGCCCGGCTGATCTGGCAGTGACTTTAGGTATCTGTCCAGCTCCCTCTTGAAGGCAACAGAGGTCTACTGGTAATGCCCCTTATGGCTGGTGAGAGGCTGTTGAACTGTCTTGGGACCCGGACACTTATTGTGTTTTCTCTTAGTGTACCAGTGGCGCCCCTACTTTTCACTCGGGGTACGTTGCACCGTCTGCCAAGTCTTTTGCTTTCGTATGGAGTGATTTCTGTGTGCATATTAGGGACCAGTCCCTCCAGAATCTTCCAGGTGTAGATTATGATATATCTCCCTCGCCTGCGCTCCAGTGAATATAAATCTAGTGCTTCCAGGCGTTCCCAGTAGTTAAGGTGTTTGATGGAACTTATACGTGCAGTAAAGGTTCTCTATACATTCTCTAGATCTGCAATTTCACCTGCCTTGAATGGGGATGTTAATGTACAGCAGTATTCTAGCCTAGGGAGAACAAGTGATTTAAAAAGGATCATCATTGGCTTGGCATCTCTTGTCTTGAATGTTCTCATTATCCATTCTATCAGTTTCCTCGCAGATGTAATAGTGGCATTGTTGTGGTCCTTGAATGTGTTGTCTTCGGACATTACCACACGCAGGTCCTTCACATTACTTTTCCGCTCTATTGTGTGATTGGAGTTTGTAATATACTCAGTCCTAGCTATTATTTCCTCCAGTTTTCCATAAGGGAGTAGTTGGAATTTTTCTTCATTGAACATCATAGTTTTCTCTGTTGCCCATTGGAAAACTTGGTTTATATCTTCTTGGAGATTTGCCGTGTCCTCAATGGATGACACTCTCATGCAGATCCTAGTATCATCTGCAAAGGATGATACAGTGCTGTGGTTTACATCTCTGTCTATGTCTGATATGAGAATGAGGAACAGGATAGGTGCGAGTACTGTGCCTTGTGGGACAGAGCTCTTCACTATGGCAGCATCCGATTTAACTCTGTTTACCACTACTCTGTGTTCGATTGGTTAGGAAGTTGAAGATCCATCTGCCTACTTTGCCAGTTATCCCTTTAGCACGCATTTTGTGTGCTATTACACCATGATCGCACTTGTCAAAGGCTTTTGCAAAATCTGTGTATACTACATCTGCATTCTGTTTGTTTTCCAGAGCATCTAAGACCATATCATAGTGGTCTAGCAGTTGTGAGAGGCAGGAGCGACCTGCTCTGAAACCATGTTGCCCTGGGTTGTGTAATTTTTGGGAGTCCAGGTGGTTTCCTATCCTGCTTCTTAGAACTCTTTCAAAGATTTTTATTATATGGGACGTTAAAACTATTGGTCTATAGTTCTTAGCTACTGCTTTGCTGCCACCTTTATGGAGTGGTGCTATATCCGTTGTTTTTAGTGACTGTGGAATCTCACCTGTGTCTAAGCTCCGTCTCCATAGTATACTTAGGGTCCGTGAGAGGGGTTTCTTAATGAACACAGAGTTCCACGAGTCTGGGCCTGGGGCTGAGTGCATGGGCATGTCGTCGATGGCTTTCTCAAAGTCTAGAGGAGTTAGGGTTATGTCAGAAATTTGGCATACATTGGCAGGGTTTTGAGGCTCATTCATGAAAAAATTGTTTGGATTGTTTATCTTTAGACGGATTAGTGGCTCGCTGAACACAGAGGCATATTGAGATTTCAGTATCTTCTCATTTCTTTGTTGTCATCTGTGTAAGATCCGTCTTGTCTGAGTAGGGGCCCTATACTAGAAGTGGTTTTTGCCTTGTTTTTGGCATATGAAAAGAAATATTTCGAATTTCTTTCAATTAGTCTGCATTTAGCTTATAAGTGCCGTAATTGGTTTCGTTCCCGAGTCCTGGGACTACAGTTACTCGCATCTGCCAATTTTACAATCACAAAATATTTTTTTTCAAAATCTTCTTGAAGTCACTCGCTAGGGTCCTCAGAGGTTATGTCTTATGTTTTTTATTTATTCTATCATTATCATAATTTCCGTTACTAAGAGACTCGTAGCTCAGTGATAGTTCATCTCAGCAGAGAGAATCCGGATACAATCGTTTGCGAGGAGAGACTTAAGAGCAAGTCGCCTCACAGTAAATAAACACCAGGGTATTAGCAGACTGTCGAGGGTCGCCTCCTTAGAAAGAAAGCAACACGACCCCAGTGGAAATAAGCCACACTGTTTGGCTTTCATGGGTTATCCTGGATCAATAACCCACGATAACCCATCTATGCATCCTCTGTGTTGCTTATCAGTCAGTTATTCCTGTATGCAGAAGAGAATTTCTTTTCCAATACAATCAGTTAACCGCAACTTTTTCAACGTGTTTACAACTTAAAGAATGTCACCCATGACTTTCTTTTTGCCAAGCAGACTTTCTAAGATGCCATACCGACTTTCTCAGATGTTAATATTTGGTTTACAGTGCGTACATACCTCAAGGGTATCTCTCAGTGCATATACACCCACAGGTCTTTCACTTACCAAACACAAAGGTCTCTATCGGTGAATTTACTCAATTTAGGAAGTTAATGTCCTTAATAATTAGAAACTTGGTGAAATAATAGGTTTCCATGACAACTGATTATCAAAATAACGTTCCACAAAATAAAACACATACACACACAGGACCTGTGACTCGACTCATGCAACCACAACTAGGTGAGTACATACACACACACACACACAGCGGGGCCAGCGCGGCCAGGAGCTGAGTCTCGACCCCTGCAACCACAATTAGGTGAGTACACACATTTCCTGGAGTTACAAAAATATAGTTCATAGGGCAGAATTGGGGCTACTGGGGTCGTTTGGTAATTTAGAAAGTCTCGAGCAGAATAAGATACGGAAGAGGTGTATTAATACAGGAAGGAGGCATAGGAGTCATCCCAGGAAGGGTTGAAGGGAACAGCAGAGTATTGAGTGCTAGAGGCTTGAACATCCAGCAGGCGTGTGGGTAATTTTCTCTACTTGAGTTCCTTTGGTTAATTTTCCAAACTTCAAAACTCCATAAAAATCCAAGTTTTTTTTTAGTTTTCTATGTTATTGCTCTGCAATCCGGTAAGAATTTTTTTATTGTATTTTTAGGTAATCCCATAAAGGGGATACCTACAGTGTTTGGGATACCTACAGTGTTTGGGATACCTATAGTGGTTGGGATACCTATAGTGGTTGGGATACCTACAGTGTTTGGGATACCTATAGTTGTTGGGATACCTATAGTGGTTGGGATACCTACAGTGGTTGGGATACCTACAGTGTTTGGGATACCTATAGTGGTTGGGATACCTACAGTGGTTGGGATACCTACAGTGGTTGGGATACCTATAGTGGTTGGGATACCTATAGTGGTTGGGATACCTATAATGGTTGGGATACCTATAGTGGTTGGGATACCTACAGTGTTTGGGATACCTATAGTGGTTGGGATACCTACAGTGGTTGGGATACCTATAGTGGTTGGGATACCTATAGTGGTTGGGATACCTACAGTGTTTGGGATACCTATAGTGGTTGGGATACCTACAGTGTTTGGGATACCTATAGTGGTTGGGATACCTATAGTGGTTGGGATACCTATAGTGGTTGTCCTACTTCATTGTTTTTCTTGCAATAAGACTTTCATGAGCTAACTTGAGACTGCTTCATCTAGTCGGTTTAAAACTCAATACACCGGTGTACCGCATCTGGAGGAAGGTTACGAGTGTTGCTGGGTTACATAGGCGCCAATCTGCAAATTTTATGGACAAAATTTGATAATGGTTTCCTTGTAATAACTTGAATATAATAACTCTATTGCAGCGTGTACTAAACTTTAAAAATAATCTGACTTTCGTAGAGAAAGATAAAGTTGTATTAATGTTGGTAGAATTACCCACAATATGTTAAGTAGAAGGACACAAGTGCGACTAATGTGACATTTTATTGTGGCAACGTTTCGCTCTCATTAGTTGCAATTGTGTCCTTTTTCTTAAGAAAGATGTTGTTATTGGACTGTCTAGGTGACACTGCTAATTTTAATGTTGGAATTTTGACTATTATTTTTTTGTGCAAGAACTTCAGAATGTTTCTTTAAATCGGCTTCAAACTTACAATGACACTGTATCCATCTGAAAGACGGGTTTACTATAATTTTAATGTGTCTAGGTGCAAATATAGGCAAATGTTATAACATAATTAAAAAAAATGTGATTTTTACTTATTTTAATCAGGGGAAAGCACTAAACCTGTAGGATTTAGTATCTGGGGAATGAAAGGCATACAAGTTCAATGTAAGGAAGAGAAAAGTGGGAAGTATTGATCTCCGTGCGATAACTGAAGAATGCTTCTTCTGATGGGCTTCAAACTTAAACCATTGGTGTATTTTGTTCAAATGAAGATTCGTCTTGTTACTGAGCTAAATCCTAAGTTACTAATTTTATTAGACACATTGCAGGAAGTATGCACTGATGTTCAGAGGGCTGGGATTATGGAATTACAGGAGGGACCTTTCTTGGCTCTTCCCAACAGGAAAGTTGCCTTCAGCGTCTCCAGAGTACTTGCACAAGCCAACACCAGAGTCGCCACCACAACCAGCACATCCATCAAACACTTAACCAGGACCAAAGTGAAGAACCTTGAACTGGTCAACGCAGGTGTTTACACAATCCCTTGCGGAGGCTGTGACAATGTATACGTCGGTGAAACAGCACTTACCTTACCAACAAGTCTTGGTGAACACATCAACGCATGTGTACAACACAGGAACTCCACGAAAAAGATTTAATGAGATTCAGTGATCAAAGAAACAAATATCCGCAGAGGAATCTGCCTTGAATCATCATTAATCGCCATTTCACACACTCTTAAACAAAGAGTAAGCCTCGCCATCTCTGAGGTATTAACAATAGTTCTCAAAACAGTAAACCCTACCATCACATAGAAACCAAGAGTTATCTCCACTTACACTGCTACTATTACTACCAACACCACTACTACTACTACTCACTACAACAGAAAATTACTGTGTCCTTGTTGGTTTTTTCACCCCTCTGCTACTCTATATTATTCACCTTTCTCACCAAGTTTATTTGTTATGATAAAACCCATTGTGTGGACGAAACGTCTCTTTACCACGCAGCGGCGTGTCTTGTGACATGATCAACACTTACTATAGGGTTCCTAGCAGTTCAGTCTTGTGGTCTGTAATTTGGTCTTGTGGTCTCGACGCTATGAACGTCAGATCAACACCAGACGTGGTAAAAGACACTATTTGAAGGTGGTGAGTATAAGAAAAACCCCAGGCCATAAAAGACGTCAGATTAGTGAAAGAGAGTTTGCGGTTTATTGTATATAAATATTTTTGGGTATGTGACGGCAGATGGATGTACGATAGACGAGGTGATCCCTAGAACAGACGAGAGGATAAAAATGTAGGTGGAGTGTTATGCCATCTGTGGACATAAAAGTTTATGGATGACAGAAAATATAGATATATATACCAGAGTAGAGTGGTGTTGACACTGTATGGTTGCCAGGTTTTTGAATTCGCCAAATAAAACCGCACTTGGGAGAGGAAAACCTATGACGATTTTTCTGTCGGTCTCGGGCCATTTGTGGGTCCCGGGCCATTTGTGGGTCCCGGGCTATTTATGATCTCTGAATGTTGCAGCGAAGAGGAGGAGGCTGGAAAAACATTTCGCTCACCGTGAGGCTTTTCAAGTTCACGGCCTGAGCGAAACTTCGTTTAATAAAGGTTTCTTCTGTTATAAGTATCTTATAACGGGGTGGGTGGTGGGAGTGGGCGGGGTGGGTGGTGGGTGTGGGCGGGGGTCGTACTGGTATATACATAATAATAAAAAAAAACTTGAATTCAGTTCAGTGAATGTGTTTAATTTTTTAAACTTTTTCCGATGGAGAAAATTACGATAAAAGTTGTTATAACTAACAGACAGATTTTAACAATTTAACCGCCAACCAAACATTATTTTTTACATTGATATTATTATTATGTGATGTATGAATGTGTTGTATAATGTATGAATGTGTTGTATAATGTATGAATGTGTTGTATAATGTATGAATGTGTTGTATAATGTATGAATGTGTTGTATAATGTATGAATGTGTTGTATAATGTATGAATGTGTTGTATAATGTATGAATGTGTTGTATAATGCATGAATGTGTTGTATAATGTATGAATGTGTTGTATAATGTATGAATGTGTTGTATAATTTATGAATGTGTTATATACACACATTATGATCACAAGAAACAAGTGGTTAATAAATATAAATGGTTCAGAAAATCGACAAGTTGATAATTCATTACATAGGAGCAGCTTACCAACACTTTTCGGTCCGACTTAGTGTGGTGTGACTTTGTAAATGGTCCAAGTGGGACCGAAACGTCGTCGTAAGCTCGTCTCTGCTATGTGCGGGTTGTGTGTGTACATTTGGATATCTTTGTCCTGGAGGCGCTTCGCCAGCCAGTGGCTTCTTCAGTCCAGGGGGAAGAACGATGGAAGACGAGGAGGAGTTTGAGGTAATCAGTCCCTCGGCCTGGGGACGGTGTGTTCATTCCACCAGTCTTGATAAAAGACTGATGGAGTCAGCTGATTTCCTCAAGGCTTCTCATCTTAATTAAGGACTTGCCTTGTATGGGCCAGTAGACCTGCTGCAGTGTTCTTCCATTCTTATCATTCTTATATTCTAAGATGGGCCAGTATGCCTACTGCAGTGCTTATTTATGTTCTTTTACCTCACGTTGTTACATATATACCCTTCGTATGGTTGTATTGTTTGTAACGGCTTGACAAACCTACTGGAGAGCGAAAAGTTGTCACAACAAAATGTCACATTACTTGCACATGTGCCTTTTTCAGTAGGCCTCCTGCAGTGCTCCCCTGTTCTTGTTGAACTAGACTTCAGTATATTAATGGTACGTAAAATAAACGTTCCGGTCCCGTGACATAAGAACATAAGAACATAAGAATGGAGGAACACTGCAGAAGGCCTACTGGCCCATACAAGGCAGGTCCTTATCAAAACCACCACTACCTAAGAATTTACTCCTGTACTCACGACACTAATCAAACCCAGCCCCTCCCACTCATATACTTGTCCAATCTCCTTTTAAAGCCACCCAAGGTCCTAGCCTCTATCACAGTACTCGGAAGATTGTTCCACGCATCTACAACTCTGTTCGAAAACCAGTACTTGCCTATGTCCTTTCTAAATCTAAATTTATCCAATTTAAATCCGTTATTTCTCGTTCTTACTTGGTTCGATATCCTCAGTATTTTATTAATATCTCCTTTGTTTATGCCCATCATCCACTTGTACACCTCGATGATATCTCCCCTCATTCTACGTCTCTCCAGAGAGTGGAGATTCAATGCTCTAAGTCTATCTTCATACGGGAGATTTCTTATACTGTAAATCATTTTAGTCATTCTTCTTTGTATGTTCTCCAATGAATCTATATCCATCCTGTAGTAAGGAGACCAAAACTGAGCTGCATAATCCAAATGAGGTCTCACTAGTGATGTATAGAGCTGTAAAATAACTTTTGGACTTCTGTTGCTTATACTTCTTTAAATAAATCCTAGTAATCTGTTAGCCTTATTGCGCACACTTAGGCACTGTTGTCTTGGCTTTAGATTTCTGCTTACCATGACTCCCAAGTCTTTTTCACATTCTGTATGATCAAGCTCAACTTCACCTAGTTTATAAATTCGAGGGATATTTTCATTACCAACGACTAGCACCTTACACTTGTCCACATTGAACTTCATCTGCCACTTTTCAGACCAAGACATTAATTTATCCAAATCCTCCTGGAGTTCACTGTTATCCTCCTCAGAATGAATTATACGGCCTATTTTTATATCATCAGCAAATTTACTCATGTCACTTGCAATTCCTTCATCAAGGTCATTAATGTAAATTATGAACAACAATGGGCCCAAAACTGATCCTTGTGGAACGCCACTAGTGACAAATCCCCATTCAGATTTGACCCCATTAATGGAAACTCTCTGCTTTCTATTGGTAAGCCATGCCTCTATCCATGCTAGAACTTTACCTCCTATACCATGAGCTGCCACCTTTCTTAAGAGTCTCTTGTGAGGTACTCTATCGAAGGCCTTACTGAAATCCAAGTAAACTATATCATATTCTTTATCACTGTCTACTGCCTCAAATGTTTTATTGAAAAACGTCAGTAAATTTGTCAGGCAGGAACGACCTCTCGTAAACCCATGATGAGATTCATTAATCAAATTATGTTCTTCAAGGTGACTTCTGATAATATCAGCTATAATTGATTCTAATAATTTGCCTACTATAGACGTGAGGCTTATTGGACGGTAATTTGATGGAATGGACTTATCCCCTGATTTGAATATAGGAACTACATTAGCTATCTTCCACATCTCTGGCACAACACCAGTTAGGATGGACGTATTAAACACATTTGTTAATGGCTGACTAAGTTCCATTTTGCATTCTTTAAGTACCCTGGAAAACAACTCGTCGGGTCCCGGGGACTTATTTTGCTTCAGTTTATCTATCTGTTTGATAACCATGTCCCTCGTGACAGTAATATTATTTAATTTGAATTCTTCAGGAACTGAATAATTGTTAATTTCTGGAATCTCATTTACGTCTTCTTGTGTAAAGACTGACAAAAAATAGTCATTAAATAGAGAACACATTTCCAGTTCGTTATCCGTCAGCTGTCCATTCCCAATTTTCAGAGGTCCTACCTTTTCCCTCACCTTCGTCCTGTACACTTGAAAGAACCCAGAAACTAAACTTTTTTCTAATAAATCTCCTAGTGTTTGCTCACCTGTGTTTTTAAACTACATGTCGGCATCAATTACCAAGGTCAGGTCAGGTTCGTCAGGAAACAGGACAAGTGTTTCCTGACGCGGGTCTTACTCATATGATGACCCGCAGCTGGAGCTTTTGGTCATCTGACAGAGGCCTTCCGCTGGCTTACCCGTCCACCTCTTTAAAAATTCTGATTATGTGCAACACCTGCGTATCTTCGTTGTGGAGACGGTTCACTAAACAATGGTTTTTATCAGTTCACTACAGAGAATAATGACAATCTACTTAAAACCTTAATTTTTAAAGGGGTCGACCGGTAAGCCAGCGGAAGGCCTCGGTCAGATGACCAAAAGCTCCAACGGCGGGTCATCATCTAAGACCCGCGTCAGGAAACACTTGTCCTGTTTCCTGACGAACCTGACCTAACCGACAATAATGACTGGAGACGGTAAAAGGCGTGAAGTCAGTGGTGGGCGAAACGTGTCCATAGTAAAGAATCCCAAGAGTTGCACATATGTGTTATTCATCTAGACTGGACTTGCTTTTGTCGCTACGCAATCAGAAAAAGCATCCCGGTATCCCACAAGCCCAGCCCCCTGTATCTCAGTGAACGCCACGGGAATAGCACAGGGCGGTCATAAAAAATATGTATGCACTCTCATTCTAGCTAGAGTCGTTCCCTTGAACGAATCTACCTGGACTTCCTACTCATTCCTGCAACTTTGCAAGCTCCTGAAGATGTGTTGATTATAACACGAAAGGCCTGGAGCTATCATTCAACCCCCCATGCGGTTGTTTTGCATGTGCGTATTTATATTCGCTTGCGTGTATATATGGATGTGCGGATGTATACTGGCGCGAATGTATACATATACATATGTGAAAATTATGTAGTATTTATGCCTGCAAATGTATACATATGCGTATTCCAGTACGTTTTACTTAAGTAAAGGTAGATGGAATACTTGTGCTCAGAATTTGATTAAGCAATCATCTGTATATATATATATATATATATATATATATATATATATCACAACCATGTGTGTTAGTCGGAATAATTATTATTAATCATGGGGGAACGTTAAACCCGTAGGGATTATACAGTGCCTGTGGGGGTAGGGGGGAATGGAAGGCATTAAGGCTCAATTCAGGGAACTGGAGCACAGATCCAATTTCCAAGATCAAGAGCCCCTCACCAGCGTCAAGGAACCTCCCGTGACGGGTTCAGTCGGAATAAGACGCTCAGACAACTCAGCCACACACTGACACATCATATATATCAGAAAAAACCTAGTAGATGTTTGTCAATTTAAAAAAAAATGTCATTATCTTTTTATTTTTATTTTCCGTGAACAAATGTAACTGTGAATATAAAAAAAAGTTTACAGAATTTTTAAATATTTTTAATATGGTTTAGACGGAATTAGGAGATAAGAGTTTGTTCGGATTTTTAACCCCGGAGGGTTAGTATGTATATATACAGCGCACAAAAACAAAGGGACACCGGGAAGCAGGAATAAATACAGAGGATATAAATAACGTGTTGAAAGTATTTAATCACGGCTTCGCTCTGCAGTGGCTTGTTGCAGAGTCGAGAATCAGAATCAAGTGAATCCAGAATCAAAATATAACTCATGGATCGTTGGTTAATTCGACTTGAAGCCTATCAGATACATGAGGGTCACAGCTATATGACACCAGTTCACCACCAGTCAATAATACTTTGCTCAATAAATTAAGAATTAACGTAAACTTTCATCATATAAACAGATTCACCTCTCTCTCTCTCTCTCTCTCTCTCTCTCTCTCTCTCTCTCTCTCTCTCTCTCTCTCTCTCTCTCTCTCCCTACATATTCTTGTAAAACAATCTGTAAAGGCTGTCTCACAACTTTACATATTATACAAGTATAGGTTATTTATACCTTAAATATTTGTTTTGTAAATTTGTGAATTATTTTGTAATACAGTATAAGTTATTATTTATATTAAAACAAATTATTTTTATTATTTTAGGTTGGCATATGATTATATTCTTGCATGGAGCTTCATAAATAAATTTTCAGCATTGCATATAATCTGTTGATCATATATATATATAGGACTCGTTTGTCGGAAAGTTTTTAAACCCAATTAACCAACCAACAAAGATGATGCAAAAAAAAAAATGTAAATATGACCATATTTTCTAAAGGGGTAGACCGGTAAGCCAGTGGAAGGCTCCAGCTGTGGGTCATCATATGATTGAAACCCGCGTCAGGAAACACTTGTCCTGTTTCCTGACAAAACTTACCAAACTAACAAAGATACACTTCGCAAGATATATAAGTAAGTAAGTTTATTCAGGTATAAACAAATACAGTTACATAGATTATACATAGATTATATACATAAATTATATACACTGAGAGGTATTTATCTCAGCGTATATAAGTAAGAGTTAACCTTAATCCCTATTTGAGGATTAAAATATACTTGCCTGGTGGTTAAAAAGAGATATGCAACTTTATTAATAGATTCATGAGGTAGATAGGCTTTAAGACCTATACGCCAATCAGCCAGTTACATTTATAGGATATATTTTTATGTAGGGATCCTTTTTTTTGAAATTAATAAAAGCTTAGCTGGGGTAGACCAGAGAATACTTAATTACTGAACGTGTTATGTGATTAAGACTGAGTCAAGAGAAACTGATCTCTCCTAACAAAGAAAACTCCACTAATATATATATATATATATATATATATATATATATATATATATATATATATATATTTTATTTTTATTAACACATCTGTCGTCTGCCACTAAGGCAGGGTGGCCCAAAAAAGAAAAACTTTCACCATCATTCACTCCATCATTGTCTTGCCAGAGGCATGCTTACACTATAGATATAAAACTGCAACATTAACACCCCTCCTTCAGAGTGCCGGCACTGTACTTCCCATCTCCAGGACTCAAGTCCGGCCTGCCGGTTTCCCTGAATCCCTTCATAAATGTTACCTTGCTTACACTCCAACAGCACGTCAAGTCCTAAAAACCATGTGTCTCCATTCGCTCCTATCTAACACGCTCACGCTGGAAGTCCAAGCCCCTCGCACACAAAACCTCCTTTATCCCCTCCCTTCAACCTTTCTTAGGCCGACCCCTACCCCGCCTTCCCTCCACTACAGATTTGCTGGTGTCCTTTTCTGTCTCATAAACACGCTGGATAACAGGTATGTCTTGCTACTTCTACTTACACTTAGGTCACACTACACTTCTTAGTTCTTGTCCTTCTTTATCTCCCTTATTCTCCATGGGGAAGTGGAAAAGAATATTTCCTCCGTAAGCCATGCGTGTCGTAGGAGGCGACTAAAATGCCGGGAGCAAGTGGTTAGTAACCCCCTTGTCCTGTATAAACTACTAAAAACGAGAAAAAAGAATAACTTTATATATAAAACGTATGAAGATAATAATAACGTATGAGTCTAGCAGGACTACAATCAGTTTGGCGATATTGATGTCAGGATTTCCAGGAATCTCTGAGTATCAAAAATTATTGTATTGATAATTTCCATTTGAAGAATTGCTTTCTGTAAAACCCGTGAATGTTCGTGCCTAGACATAATTAATAATTAATCTGGGGAAAAAACAAAAGCTCTGTAGATGAAGGCTTGATTCGTTCTTCATGGTGTATCAGAGATGGTAAGAGAGTGAACACCTACCTCAGCACGATGAAAGAGAGACAGTAGGGAGAGATTTTTCAACAATGAATTTCCTCAGCAGTCAACAACAGCCACCATTAACTATCTTTGCATATTTTTTTTTCAGTTTTTTTTTCCTTCGTCCCCTGGGGGTTCATTTGTCAGGAGCCGAGGAGCAGCTTGTGAAAAGATGGGTTCCATGAACACGCTATGTTGGGGGGAAGGCAGTTCCTGGTACACGCTCGTCCTCCCCCTCCCCTTCAATGTCACTCCTTCCACACCATCACCCTTCCTCCCTTCACCCTTCCTCCCTTCACCCTTCCTCCCTTCACCCTTCCTCCCTTCATTCACCCTTCCTCCCTTCACCCTTCCTCCCTTCACCCTCTCTCTCAAACCCTCTCCTTTTCCCTCCCTCCCAGACTTAATATCACTTTAGCCGTCTTTTACTCATTCATTTATTTCCCCCCTCCTCTTTACCACCTTTTTCCTACCCATACGTGTTCTCCCGCCTCTCACTGCCACCCTTCCTAATCCCTGTATAAGTTGTATCGTGAATTTGTAGAAATAAAGATTAGTATTATTGTTCTTTCCGCTCTGCTTCCTCTCCTCTCCACCAATGACTTCTCCAAAATCTCCTTCTAGAAATAAAAACGGATAATATATGCACAAATATTTTTTCAGAGATGATGAGTCCTTATGTTATTGTCTTTATTTCTCGAAACGAATTCACGTATATTTGTGTAAGTACACATTACGTACCTTGGTGTGCCAGGTTAAGGTAGGCATAGTGAGGTAGATCCACTACCGAGGCCTTCCTACATTACAACAAACACACAGGTTCCTCGTGACTCTCAACAACAACAAACACAGAGGTTCCTCGTGACTCTCAACAACTACTACAACAAACACAGAGGTTGGAAAAATAAACACATAAGCAGTATAATGTGATCCTTTATTGACAACGTTTCGCCCACGCAGTGGGCTTTATCGAGTCACAGACAGATCTGTCTGTGACTCGATAAAGCCCACTGCGTGGGCGAAACGTTGTCAATAAAGGATCACATTATACTGCTTATGTGTTTATTTTTCCATTGTGTCGGTATTTTATACCATTTATTTCCAAACACAGAGGTTCCTCGTGACTCTCAACAACTACTACAACAAACACAGAGGTTCCTCGTGACTCTCAACAACTACTACAACAAACACAGAGGTTCCTCGTGACTCTCAACAACTACAACAACAAACACAGAGGTTCCTCGTGACTCTCAACAACTACTACAACAAACACAGAGGTTCCTCGTGACTCTCAACAACTACTACAACAAACACAGAGGTTCCTCGTGACTCAACAACTACAACAAACACAGAGGTTCCTCGTGACTCTCAACAACACAAACACAGGTTTAAATAATATTTCCATAAAATTAAAGTAAGAAGTGTTTGCAAGTTTCTGTGTCTTGTTCTTCAGGATAATTGTCTTCCGGCGCCGCCAGACTTGAACATACGATGACCCGCTCGTCTGTGTCTTCCATCTTGTAAACAGAAGAACACAAGTGCTACTAATGAGACATTTAATTGTGGCAACGTTTCGCTCTCCAGGAGCTTTGTCAAGCCGTTACCGTTCCTGGAGAGCGAAACGTTGCCACGATAAAATGTCACGTTAGTTGCACTTTAGTCCTTTTACCTAACATATTGCGGGTAATTCTACCAACATTAATACAGAAGAAAAGACTTACTGACGGCCTGATTACATCGTCTTGACCTCGCCACTGCTGCTGCTGCCTACAATCCATTCTCCTCTGTATTTGACTAATGAAGCCTACGGCACTGGCGAAACGTTTCACCAATTTAGATTCCTGGTCACAGACCGGGCCGCGGGGGCGCTGACCCCCGAAACCCTCTCCAGGTATACCCAACACACAGATAACCCGCAGATAGAGAGGACCTTACGACGACGTTTCGATCCGAATTGGACCATTTACAAAGTCACACTAGTGTGACTTTGCAAATGTGGAAGCAAAACGTAGTCGTAAGCTCCTCTCTCCTATGCGCGGGTTATTTATGTATTGTTCCAATCATGGTATGATGCCTTTTTTGTTCTTCAACCAAACCCAGTTGTTGTACACGTGTCTGTGTCGTTATTAGCCGGGTTATCAAGAGTCATCTTGCGATAAGATTCAGTGATTCAGTACTGCGATTAACTCATGTGCAGAAGTTGGGTATCTTTATCGTTGAAACGTTTTCGTCTGTACCGTAGGCTTCTTCAGTCAAATACAGAAGCAGCAGTGTAGTAGTGATATGAAGATGATTTAATCAGTCCATCAAGCTTTGAGGAAAAGTATTTGAGGTGGTCAGTCCCTCAGACTGGAGATATCCTTCCAAACCTCAAAAGCTTTTTCTCCAAGGTTGATGAACTGATTACATCATCCTCATATCACTACTACACTGTTGCCTCTGTATTTGACTGAAGAAGCCTACTGTGTAGGCGAAACGTTTCATCAATATAGATACCCAACTGTTACACATGTGTCTATTTCTCCGATTATTATTTTAGATTGTCCGAATTTCTCTCCCACCTTTGATCAAGGATACAAATATTAGTGAAAATAGGACATGGTAAGGAGTAAAGGAGACTAGGGAAAGATAGAAAATGCTGAACTAGGTATTGGGTAAATAGGATGTGTAACGTAATGTATGATTATATGTAACGAAGACAATTGGCAGGGATATATATACATATACAGTGGACCCCGGAGTTCGTCATTAACTCGTTCCAGAATGCTGCTCAAGTGCCGTTACCGAACGAATTTGTTCCCATAAGGAATAATGTAAATTAGATTAGTCCTTTCAGACCCCCAAAAGTACACTTACAAAAGCACTACAAAAATACTCTTGCATAATTGTTCGAGTTGGGAGCAGTACGAACACCGGGGGTCCACTGTAACTCGTTCCGACGCTCATGCATATGGTAGCTAATGAAATACGGGCAAGATGAAAAAAAGAGATAAATGCAGTATATGAATAAATGGTTTAGAAAACTGACAAATTGATAAATGAAACACTTGTGAAACATAAATCATAAACATTTATCTAGGGAGATGCTTATGTTCATGTAGGTTTGTCAGGATGGGTCCTGACGCGGGTCTTCTCCATGTGGTAACCCTTACAGCCCTATGACATGGGCAGCCCTATTGGGAGAGAAGATATGCGTATACATAGTGAGCGTAGTGACGTGAAGAGTCAAGTGAGCAATGTTGACGTTGACTTCTTGGGCAGAGTAATGACAGGTTGGACAAATATATGGTTGAGAAAAGGTGGGATTTGAAAAGAACGTGTCCAGCATGGGCAGCCTGCTGCAGTGTCTCTCCATGATCTATTACTGTGAAGGATAACCATGAAGAAGTTTCCTGGCAAGTGGCTAAGGTGTTGTAGAATCCGTTGCTCTGGCAAATGCTGATGAGTGATGATTTGAAGATGCTGCATCTCTGGGTGTGGTCCTCCTTGACGATGAGTTGTGCGTCTTTGTAATTAATTAAATGGTTGTGGGAGTTTTGATGTAAAATACGGGTGTTCTTCAAATCGTCCGTTCTGCTGGTGTATTGGTGATCAGAAGTACGTGTTTAGAGGTCACTGGATGTTTCACCTATGTATATTTGGTTGCAGTCGTTACAAGGGATTGTGCATACAACTACAAAGGAATAAACCTGTTGGTACAGTGGCTGCAGTGGTAGTTACTTGAATTCGTTGATGGAGAGAATACTGGAGACGTGTTTATCAGTGGAACTGGTAGGGAGAACTCTGTATCTTCTGTCGGTGGTATCACCTCTAGGTGAATTAAAGATGTTATGTGCACAGCGTCTGCAATCTCTGATTAAGTGACGAGAATAGTGAAGCCTAGAAAAATACTTGTTCGATGAAAGAGCATTCTTCTTCAAGGAATTCACTACTGCAAATTCGGAAAGCCTGCAGGAAGAGCTCTGTGATTAAGCTATGTTTAGTTTCGCAAACGTCGTGTAAGTAGACGTGGAGAACATCGCGTTGATTGGTGGGTCTGCGGTACTGGCAGCACCCTGGTGTGTACTGGTAACACCCTGATGTGTACTGGCAGCACCTTAGCGAGTACTAGTAACCCCTGAAGTGTACTAACAGCTCCCTCGCGTGTAGTGGCAACCCCCTGAAGTGTACTGGTAGCACCTTAGCGAGTACTAGTAACCCCTGAAGTGTACTAATAGCCCCCTCTCGTGTACTGGCAACATTCTGGCGTGTAGTGGCAGCACCCTGACGTGTATTGGCAGCACCTTAGCGAGTACTAGTAACCCCTGAAGTGTACTAATAGCCCCTCGCGTGTACTGGCAATACCTTGAAGTGTACTGGTAGCACTGGCGTGTACTGGAAGCACTGGCGTGTACTGGTAGCACTGGCGTGTACTGGTAGCACTGGCGTGTACTGGTAGCACTGGCGTGTACTGGTAGCACTGGCGTGTACTGGTAGCACCCTAACGTGTACTGGCATCACACTGGCGAGTACTGGCATCACACTGGCGAGTACTGGCATCACACTGGCGAGTACTGGCATCACACTGGCGAGTACTGGCATCACACTGGCGAGTACTGGCATCACACTGGCGAGTACTGGCATCACACTGGCGAGTACTGGCATCACACTGGCGTGTACTGGCATCACACTGGCGAGTACTGGCATCACACTGGCGAGTACTGGCATCACACTGGCGAGTACTGGCATCACACTGGCGAGTACTGGCATCACACTGGCGAGTACTGGCATCACACTGGCGAGTACTGGCATCACATTGGCAAGTACTAGCAGAACCCTGTGTGATGGGGTGTGTATCAGCGTTATTAACTTTAAGAAAGATTTTGATACTTAAGGTGACCATTTAGCATCTTCACAGTAATCTGTTTCGTCCTGCATCTTGCTCTTCCCCAACAGACCCTTCTAGACCCAACAGACCCTTCTAGACCCAACAGACCCTTCTAGACCCAACAGACCCTTCTAGACCCAACAGACCCTTCTAGACCCAACAGACCCTTCTAGACCCAACAGACCCTTCTAGACCCAACAGTCTCCATTCTATGGTCACAAATTTCATTGGGCTGGGGCAATGCCTGGAGCACTAAGTTACTTGGTTTCATATTCAGTATATTCTTCGGAATACAAATGACAGTATTTTAATGGACTCTTGTTTCATACCTGGAGCGAAAATGATCAACTAATACAATTAGAAATGCCTGGCAGTTTTTTTTTGAAGCTTCAAAAAGAGCTGCCATGCATTTCTAATTGAATTATAGTTGAACACTGCAGTGGCACTTGGAAGCAGGTGTTGACTACAACAAACGTGAAAGGATGACAGTCACGCAAAACCTTTATGTGAATGAAGTCAGTTATGAGATCAAAGGTAACTTTTCTGGCTTGAACAGTGAGATGCTGCAACACAGTGTTCGTACTCTGCAACACAGTGTTCGTACTCTGCAACACAGTGTTCGTACTCTGCAACACAGTGTTCGTACTCTGCAACATTGCGTCAAATTCATTAGCTCAGTGGAACTGCACTTGGATGAACTCCAACCTAGCTTTGATAAACACGTTTAAACTACTCATGATGTTCTTGGGCACTTTGACAAAGTTATTGCAGGATGCATGAACGTAAGGAGACTCTGATCGCGGGTTCTAACCCCACCAATGGTATGTTTTTTATTTCACGCAAAGTTATGTGCATGCGAATTTTAGCACACGTACAAAGCACACACTAACCAACGTGTCTGTCATGAGGCCAAATTGATTATCTCAGATTGCCTTAAAAATATTATCTCAAGTGGAACGCGATAACTCTAATCTTGTAGATAAATGGTTCAGAGAATCGACAAGTTGATAAATTAGACACATGTCCAACACTTGAACGACTGACTGACTACATTGACTCAAGGCTAAGGGACTGATTACCTCAAACCCCTTCTGATCTTCACCAATCTTATTTGTATTGGACTGATGAAGCCACTGTGTGGAGAAACGTTTCTCCAGTAAATATACTCAAGCGTTGCACATGTGTCTAAATTATCACCAATACTCTAATCTAAGGTACCTTAGAAATTAGAGTTCTGGCCACAAGCCAACACGTTTTAGAAGCCAAGTGAGATATCTTGATGACAGTTGGCAGGCATATTGGAACCTGCGTAGCCACGCCAACACAACTTAGTGTTGTTTCAAACATTCACATCTAACCACATTCGATTGAGAGAAAATTAAACAAAATGACATTCATATTACAATGTTTGTAATATTGTTAAACCTGTAACTGACACAAGGACACTGAGAGCCCCACCAGACCTTCAGCATCACAGTAAGTGCCTTCGTACCTTCCCAGGGAGTGGAGCACCTTGATGATGGTGATGGGATCTTCTTCAAAGGAATTGGAGCAATCTTCGTCTTCCTCGGATTAAATCTGATTACCTCCCATTCTCCAGGCTGTGTGTAAACTTTTGCTTCTCCAACAAAATAATAATAAGCGAGTTGTCGAAGGTAGTCAAAATTTGGCTCAAGTTTCAACCACAGGTACAAACATTCGTCATAACACCGCAGTCACATACTCTTAAAATACTTATATATTCCTGAACATCCTTATAAACATCCTTCTATTTTTATTATATATATATATATATCATCAGATTTGGCAAGTCTCCGTCGAAAATATTCAGGTGGGTTAAAGTTAGGTAGTGTGAGGGTTGTGCACTTGCCAAGTATGCCAGGGGAACATCATGACGCTCACGGTCAGGCGCTTGTACCTCATAATCCTTGGAAGATAATTACTGTCTTACTGGGAATTAAACACAAGTTCGGCGTATATGTACTTGCTAATTTATCGACCGCTCCAGAATTCCTGCCAGATATAGACAGTGTTCCACCGAATACCTTTCTTGGATCACTGAAGTGGAGGGCTGGGATTATATATATATATATATATATATATATATATATATATATATATATATATATATATATATATATATATATATATAATGTGGGAGGTACCATCTGTGGAACTGGACTATGGACCCTCATCCTCAGAGTAAAGAATAAATTTACCTCGGGGAAAACACTCGAGATTCTCCCCGGAGCTGTTTGAATATTTTCTTCTACCACCCCCTATATTCTATGTAAACTTTATTTAAATACAAAATACATTAACAAAAATATAAAAAGAAGTTGAACAACATAAATAACATCTCAGAGCCTACATCTAAAATACTTCGTCCAGCGGCCCGGCGGTGGGCCGCGTGCCCAGAATGCTGCAGGCATTTCTCCTCTGGATCACGACACTGAGTCTCTGAAAGAGGAAGCTGGCAACTCTGTGATCCTTGGTTTGTGTGATGAGTTTTCCTCCCAGTTCTCTGAGGAACTTTAGAGCACACTTGTCCCACGCTCCAATGGTCTCCGACCCTACTGGCGCTCCACCCCTTCAACTTCAGAGTATGGCAAGTAGGTGTATATATATATATATATATATATATATATATATATATATATATATATATATATATATATATATATATATATATATATATATACATACATGTATATATATGTGTGTGTATGGCTAGTAAAATTGGTAAATTAGCAAGAACTTATTTAAAATTAAGTCCTTTCTAAAATTTTCTCTTATACGTGCTGATGATACTGTGCTTATGGGAGATTCTAAAGAAAAGTTGCAAAGGTTAGTGGACGAGTTTGGGAGAGTGTGTAAAGGTAGAAAGTTAAAAGTGAACATAGATAAAAGTAAGGTGATAAGGGTATCAAACGATTTAAATAAAGAAAAATTGGATATCACATTGGAGAGAGGGATTATAAGATCATAAGAACATAAGAAAGGAGGAACACTGCAGCAGGCCTGTTGGCCCATACTAGGCAAGTCCTTCACAATCCGTCAGATATTTGGGAGTTGACTTGTCAGCAGATGGGTTTATGAAGGATGAGGTTAACCATAGAACTGATGGAGGAAAAAAGGTGAGTGGTGCGTTGAGGTATCTGTGGAGACAAAAAACGTTATCCATGGAGGCAAAGAAGGGAATGTACGAAAGTATAGTAGTACCAACACTCTTATATGGGTGTGAAGCATGGGTTGCAAATGCTGCAGCGAGGAGGAGGCTGGAGGCAGTGGAGATGTCCTGTCTAAGGGCAATGTGTGGTGTAAATATTATGCAGAAAATTCGGAATGTAGAAATTATGAGAAGGTGTGGAGTTACTAAAAGTATTTGTCAGAGGGTTGAAGAGGGGTTGTTGAGGTGGTTTGGTCATTTAGAGAGAATGGATCAAAGTAGAATGACTTGGAGAGCGTATAAATCTGTAGGGAAAGGAAGGCAGGGTATGGGTCGTCCTCGAAAAGGTTGGAGGGAGGGGGTAAAGGAAGTTTTGAGGGCGAGGGGCTTGGACTTCCAGCAAGCATGCGTGAGCATGTTAGGAGTGAATGGAGACGAATGGATTTTGCGACCTGACGAGCTGTTGGAGTGTGAGCAGGGTAATATTTTGTGAAGGGATTCAGGGAAACTGGTTAGCCGGACTTGAGTCCTGGAAATTGGAAGTACAATGCCTGCACTTTAAAGGAGCGGTTTGGGATATTGGCAGTTTGGAGGAACTTCTAAACTGTCGTATCTGAGCTCCTCTGCAAAGACAGTGATTATGTATGAGTGTGGTGAAAGTGTTGAATGATGAAAGTATTTTTCTATCTTTTTTGTTTTTTTCTTCTTTTTGGGTCACCCTGTCTCGGTGGGAAACGGCTCATGTGTTTATATATATATATATATATATATATATATATATATATATATATATATATATATATATATAAGAAGCGTAGTGAAGTGCAGAGTTAAGTTAGGTGTGTTACACACTTATAACTTATTAATTTTTAAAACAGACAAGTGCGTGATTGAACATGGTTGAATTTGAGATGGACCCATCTAGCATGGACCGGTAGCCAGTAGGTCTTCTGGGTATAAATGGTTTAGAAACCGACAAGTTGATAAATGAGTCACTTGTACAACATTTAGGTACCTATTTTAGAAACGAATCACCAGCCAGTGTCTTCTTCATTGATAAAGCCACTGGAGGGCGAAACGTCTACAATAAAGATACCCAGATGTTGCACTTGTGCCTAATTTTTATCATCGATACAGAAGAAGCTCTGGCTGGCGAAACGTTTCCAGAATAAAGGTATCTAAATGTTGTACCAGTGTCTCATGTATCATCAGTAGGTGTACTGCATGACACCAGTAATACTATATATACAATACCGACAAGATGGGTCGTCGAAACAACAGTGTCAGGACACTGTCCTGGCGAACATTATACGGACAAACTAAGACGCCAGTGGAAGACCTCAGTCAGATAACCAAAAGCCCCAAGTGACGGGTCATATGATTAAGACCCGCGTCAGGAAACACTTGTCCTGTTCCCTGATGAATTTTACCTAACCTAACTTCTTAACTTGCCACTTTCCAGATGCACTCCCTCGTACCCTCGTTGCCTCTATTGCACTATTGGATAAATTCATGAGTGAGAGGGGTTGGATTTGAGTGGGACTCGCGCATGAGTGGGTAGAATTGTCTGCTTGTTTCTTGGGTACATTGAAATTGGTTGAGCAAATGTTCTGTTGGTGGGACGATTGTGAAGGACCTGCCTATATGCCAACAGGCTCCAGTGTTCCTCCTTTCTATGTTCTTATGTTCTTAAGACTATATATGGAGTCTGCCTCTACCACTTCCTCACCAAGGCCATTCCACATCCCGCCCACTCTGGGAGTGAAGAAATGCTTCCTAACATCCCCGTGGCTCATCTGTGTCCCCGATTTCCCGTTCCTCGCCTCTCAAACAGCCTGTGCCTGTCTACTTTATCAATTCCTCTGAGTATGTTGTATATTGTTAAGATGTTTGCCCTGGTTCTTCTGGCTCCAGTGTCGTTCGATTCAATTCCGTTAGTCTCTCTTCGTAGCTCACTCCTTACCTCAGGAATAAGCCTCGTTGCACATTTCTGCATTTTCTCAAGTTTCTTAACTTATTTTTTTATGTTTGGGTTCCATACTGGTACTACATACTCCAAGATGGACCTGATGTATGTTGTATAAATTTCCCAGAGACTCTTTGCTGAGATTGCTGAAGGCTACTCTTAGATTTATCAGACGATCATTGGCCGCAGAGGTTATTTGGCTGATATGAGCCTCAAGAGATATATTGGGCACTATGCACACCCATAGGCTTTTTTCTTTGAGTGAAATCTGCAGGCTTTGTTCCCCCAGTCTATACACCGTCTCCGGTCTTTTCGAGTGTATGTGTGCGCTTACCTATTTGAGGTTGCAAGGGTCGATTCACAGCTCCTAGCCCCTCCTCTTCGCTAGTCACTACTATGTCCACTCTCTCACTGCTCGATGAGCTTTATCGTATCTCTTCTTAAAACTATGTATAGATTCCTTCCTCCCCTACATCACTCTCTAGATTGTTCCACTTCCTGACAACTCTATGGCTGAAGAAATGCTTCCTAACATCCCTGTGACTCATCTGAGTCTTCAACTTCCAGTTGTGACCCCTTGTTGATGTGTCACATCTCTGGAAAATTCTGTGTGTTTGTTTCCTCAATAAATATACCCATATGTTGCACAAGTGTCTTATTGATGTGATCAACTTGTTGGTTTTTCTAAACTATTTTGATAACACCCGGTGGAAATAAGTCATTCTGATTATAAGTCTTATCCTGGGTATCCTGGCTCACTAACCATCCAAAGTTGCGGTAATATCAAAACTGTCTTTTCATTCAATACAGAAATGGTTATAACTATGATTATAATTTTTAAAGGGGTGGACCGGTAAGCTAGCGGAAGGCCTCGATCAGATGACCAAAAGCTCCAGCTGCGGGTCATCATCTAAGACCCGCGTCAGGAACACCTGTCGTCCTGTTTCCTGACGAACCTTACCTAACCTAACCTCTTTCATTCAAGAGTACATCAAGAAAAACACAGATTCTGTTCAAAGCTAACATCATCAACATTTTAAAAGTAAGAGGAATAAGAGTGAAAACGTCCAGTTCAGAGGACCTGCCTTAAATGGGCCAATAGGCCTACTGCTGCGTTCATCTGTTCTTATGATCCTTGGAAATGGAAATGTGATCCTTGATGCTTAAGGGGCACGTAAGTACCCACGTCTTCTAATAACACGTTAATTTTTTCCACTATAATCTACCTTGTCCATAATTACTATCGCATTTGCTTTGTCTGTTTCGTAAGGCGAAGTCCAGGATCTTTCCTTAATTCGTGGTATAACTTAACAAATCTTTGTCTTCAAAGATTTAAGTTATATCATGTTATATTTGTAATTAATATCGACAAGTAATCAAGGAAACAGGACCAAAACGTTTTCTGATAAATATGTGCTAATGTTTGCTGGTGGAGTGTAGCCTATGTCTTAAACCAAGCCAGTGTCTTAAACCAAGCCAGTGTCTTAAACTAAGCCAGTGTCTTAAACCAAGCCAGTATTGGTCTAACCACTAAAACCAGTGGAGGGCACCACTGCTGAGCACTTGACACAGATGACACAGGAAAGTGTCACTTTCTTGTGTTCTGACCAACAATGTTCTCCTCTCTCTCTCTCTCTCTCACACACACACACACACACACACACACACGCACACACATAAAAACACATTAAAACCAGCTCTTACTAGAAACACCTAATCCAGTCAAGAGAAGGAGGGTGGGAGAGGGGGGCATGGTGGAAGGGGAGGGTATATTGCAACTCAGTTGATGGGGAAGGAAGGAGGTGTTGGGGTTGATAATCCTTATAGATTATAATTAAAATTATAATTAGTAATTGTAAATGAATACAGGTAATTATTAAGTATGACAATTCATAATTATATGTTGTTTCCGTTAAATTATATATAGTTTCCCCTAATTATATGTAGTTTCCGTTAATCTGTAGTTTCCACTAATTGGATGTAGTTTAAAGCTAATTATATGTGGTTTCCACTAATAGTAGTAGTAGTAGGTTCGCCGGTCTTGTCCCGGCCCAAGTCTTTTCCATATGGTGACCCGGCGTTGGCCCCCCCTGGTGGGGGTGTCCCCGGGTGACATCTATCTTGCGATGACTCCCCGGGGTGAGGAGTGTCTTCTTTCGATTCCACTAATCATATGTAGTTTCCACTATATGTAGTTTCCTCTAATTTAGTTTCCATTAATCATATGTATTTTCCACTAATATGTAGTCTCCTCTATATGTAATTTCCAATAATCTTATGAGTTTCCACTAATCATATGTAATTTCCACTATATGTAGTTTCCTCTAATTATATAGTTTCCACCAATCATATATAGTTTCCACTAATTATATGTAGTTTCCACTAATGCATTCTTAATTCTCAGTAAATCTGGGTGTGATGTTGACTCACAGTAACTGAGTACTATTATGGAGTGAAGAGCCAATGTTATTGTCAGGGTGAGAGACTATTATCCATAGGTAACGGCAGGGAGCTTCACCCTGGCCGCAGCTACCAGCATATCTTCATACATTGTTATGTTCTCTGAGCGAATGTCTTACCTGGGTTAGGATAATTTAGGTTAGGTTAGTTTGGGGCAGTCTTATTTGCTCGCCGCCGTGGTGACAACAGTGGTGTTACTACTACTGTTACTATTAGTAGTAGTACTAACATCTGCTGCTACTATTAGTAGAAGTCGAAGCTGTAGAAGGACTAGTAGAGGTACTACTACTGCCACTTTTACAACTACTACTACTACTACTACCACCACCACCACCACCACCACATCACCACTACTATTATTACTATTTCTATAACTCGTTATTACTGTTATATTTTATTTTTAGACTGACCTCTGGTATTGAAGTATTTACGTATTTTTATAACATTTGTACTTCATTCCTTGTATCCTAGTAACGACAAAAAACTAATACATTATCAACACTCACGAAGAAATACAATCCGGATCTTATATAAGAAATGAGAGTCTTTATATAGAAATCCTTCTGCACGATTTTGCCATGAATGAATCGTGTCGTTAAAATCGTGACAGAGTTCCTCAGTCAAGGATCAGGGAAGATGGGAAAGGTTGAAATCCTACTACTAGGATGGGTGAGAATGGTAGGGATCCTACTACTCAGAGACTATTGATTCATCTTCCGCCAAGGATCAAGAAAGGTGGGAATCCTAATACTCAGAGACTACTGACTCATCCTCCGTCAAGGATCAAAAAAGGTGGGAAAGGTAGGGATCCAACTGCGTACTCAGAAACTGTTGACTCATCCACTGGATACTCCGTTGTTAGGTATTTGTTTTTACCTCTGGAAATTTACCTGGAGATTTACTAGTATATAGCTATTTTATATTATCGTTGCTGTTATGTATTTATCTATCTGTTTTACATGTTAAAATGATGGTGATGAGCGGAGTGTAGTTTGTGGAATGATGAATGTGAGAAGCAAACATGAGGGAGTGTAGCCTATGTAATGTTCAACGTGTGACAAGAAGCAAACATGAGGGAGTGTAGCCTATGTAATGTTCAACGTGTGACAAGAAGCAAACATGAGGGAGTGTAGCCTATATAATGTTCAACGTGTGACAAGAAGCAAACATGAGGGAGTGTAGCCTATATAGTCAACTGTGACAAGCAAACTGAATTAGCCTATGTATGACGTGACAAGAAGCAAACATGAGGGAGTGTAGCCTACGTAATGTTGAACGTGTGACAAGAAGCAAACATGAGGGAGTGTAGCCTATGTAATATTCAACGTGTGACAAGAAGCAAACATGAGGGAGTGTAGCTTGTGGAATGCGACCTTGAGTAGTAAGTGAAGCCTGGTGGATCCTTCACACCCTTGACTCACTTAAAGTGCTCAGAATTTCCACAACTTAATCCTTTGCCCAACTTGGTACTCCGAATCTCACTTCCTTAACATAAGCTTTGTCATTTACTTGGAACTTCACTGTTGGAGTCAAATTTCACTTACACTTGGTTGTAATATGTGGAATTAATCTTCACTTTTCATCTTTGAAATTTTCTTGATGGACATTTTTTCTTCCTATTATATACACAAAAAAATAATAATGTAACTAAAATTCAAGAACTTATAATTAATTTATCATTTTGTAAAACATTTTTATATATTCGTTTCAAATTTATATAAATTACGAGAACAATTCATCAGACAGAAACGAATCCCATACAAGGTAAACAATCTACATATAAATTGTTATAACTATTACCGTAATTTTTAAAGGGGTGGACCGGTAAGCCAGCGGAAGGCCTCTGTCAGATGACCAAAAGCTCCAGCTGTGGGTCATCATATGAATAAGATCTACGTCAGGAAACACTTGTCCTGTTTCCTGACAAAACTTACCTAACCTAATAAGGTAAACATATCTACACAAGATTTATCTGTATGACTAAAACCTGTGTCAGGAGACACGAATAATATAATAAAATAAATGCCTTTTAAAAAATAAACAGGAAGAGTGTACCTTGGGTTTGAGTTATTTAGTTTTAAAATATTCTTGACTGGTCAATAGACTACATGCAGCTTTAATGACCCTATTAAGCAACCTACAACATGACAATGCCATTTAGGGGAATAATTGCATTCAAACATAAGAAGTGGAAAGTATTCCACAGAAATTCAACTTTCACCCTTCCTAGAAAAGTGATGTTAAGATCTTGAAGTTCTTTTGGAGCTCCTTAACGTTCCAGTCTGTTTATCAATCCCCTCGCCCCATTGTTCCAGTCTGTCACCCCTCAAGGGAGGTTCCTTGACGCTGGTGAGGGGCTCTTGATCCAGGGAATTGGATTTGTGCCCCAGTTCCCTGAATTGAGCCTGAATGCTTTCCATCATCCCCCCCAGGCGCTCTATAATCCGTACTGGTTTAGCGCTTCCCATAATAATACAGTCTGTCAACCCCTTTATTGTTCCAGTCTGTTAACCCGTATATTGTTCCAGTCTGTCAACCCGTATATTGTTCCAGTCTGTCAACCCGTATATTGTTCCAGTCTATCAACCAGACACAGTCTATCCCCGGGTCACTTGATGAAAAGTGCCTTTGATTCAGGTGAAGGGGCTCTTGAACCTTAGACCTTGATAGTTTTTCCATTCCCCATGCGCTGTTTGACCCCAACAGGTTTTGCACTTACCCCAATACTACTACTACAAATAATAATAATAATAATAATAATAATAATAATAATAATAATAATAATAATAAATATTAATAACAAAATAATAATAATAATAATAATATGCCCTGATGTTTAGTCATGTTGGGCTAGACAATAGTGTTTGTGGTGGAATGAAAGGAAACCTGATGCTCTTTTTTTTTTTCTGGCGAATGCACTTGTAGATTCCTGCGCTAGCTTTAAGAGGATTAGATACCCTCCCGGGGCCCCTCTTACTCAGGCAGAGAGAATGGAGGCTTTTACAAGAACGAAAATAAAGAGAGAGAAAATGTAGTCAGTTTGTTTGCCTCGATTACCAGTTTTATCCCCCCTTCCTCAATCTCTTTCTCTCTCACTTTCTGTCTTCTAGAGGAAACTTGGTCAGTCCCTGATCAGTCGTTCTGTGGTACCTATGTGCGGTCAGCACCAACAGCCTAGTTGATCAGTTAAAGTCAGGAGCCCAGGTCTGACACCGGGTAATGGCGGTGGTGTCCAATCGTGTTCAGGTAACTTACTGCATATGTGTAGTAATAGTAGTTACCGGTTGTCAAAGGCACTTGTCGATAGACACGTTGACTGTTTTGTGAGTGGAGTGTTTGTGTGTGTAGTCACCTATTTGTACTCACCTGTTTATGGTTGCAGGGGTCGAGTTACAGCTCCTGGCACCGCCTCTTCCCTGGTCGCTACTAGGTCTACACTCTCCCTGCTCCATAAGCTATATCGTACTCGCCAATTTGTGTATGTATATGTGTGTGTGCGCGCGCGCGCACGTGTACACACCACCTGACCTTTATATATGTAACACTTCCTAGTATTGCTGGTCTTGCTGCCTCCTGTGAATCAAGCCACCAACGCTCTCACCATTCTTCCTTCTCTCCCCCCACAACCCCCTTCCCATCTCACCCCCCTCTGCCTCCTCCTACTACGCTTCCTATTCGTACTCTTCCACCTTCTTCCTCTCCTTTCTCTTCCTCCTCCTCTGCCCTCCTTTTCTCTTTTCTCCTATACATAATTTGTGTTGGTCTGCTCTATGATAATTGAGATATCTTCATAAAAAAAAAACCCGTTTATCCCTTGTGTGGAATATACCATCGTGAGAGGAGACGGTAATTCCCAAGTAATAGTAACTCCAGCTTGCTGGTTCAGTACTGTATGAAATATATACTTTGTGACGGAGTATGGCAGGGGAAACATAGTTAAATAGTGGAAAGCAGAGCTAGCTATCATATGGAATAGGGTAGCAGCAACACCTTGATGTATCCCATTTTGCTAAAAAAAAATTAAAACTAGGCATTTCCCCTCCTTCATGTTTTTTATACCCCCTGTCCCCCACAATTCAAACTACATGCAAAAAAAACGAACTTACCGGAAAATCCTGACTGTATTTTTAAAGCAAATCTTATAGATGGTCAAGTGTTTACTTTAGTCCCTGTCTCACACTAACTAGTCAGCAACTTACACTAAGCAGTTCCCGATGTACACTAACTGGTCTCGACTTACGCTAACTAGTCACCGAATTACCCAAGCTAGTCCCCGAGTTACACTAACTGGTTCTGACTTACGCTAACTAGTCACCGAATTACCCAAGCTAGTCCCCGAGTTACACTAACTGGTTCTGACTTACGCTAACTAGTCACCGAATTACCCAAGCTAGTCCCCGAGTTACACTAACTGGTTCTGACTTACGCTAACTAGTCACCGAATTACCCAAGCTAGTCCCCGAGTTATACTAACTGGTTCTGACTTACACTAACTAGTCACCGAATTACCCAAGCTAGTTCCCGAGTTACACTAACTGGTTCTGACTTACACTAACTAGTCACCGAATTACCCAAGCTAGTCCCCGAGTTACACTAACTGGTTCTGACTTACACTAACTTAGTCACCGCTTTACACTGCTCCTCGACTAGTCTGCGTCATACACTTTTTCGCAAGACTAATTTATGATTGAATTTACAAGAGAATCTTATAAGTCGCCTCTTAATATTACCTTCTGTTGCTCCTGATGTGCTTTTGTCGTTTTTAATATTCAGGTTATATTTCTGCGGGAGTTTGGATGCCGGAGGTGCTGGTTTTGGTAGTAGTTGTAGTATTAATAGTAGCAATAGTAATAGTATAGCAATAGTAGTTATAGTACGCAGCAATAATAACAGAGACAGTAGTCGTAGAAGTACTAGCTGTAGTACTTGTAGTAGGAGCATTATTATTATTAGTTTATTTAGTCAAAGCAAATACTATACAAATATAGCAAATAAAATAATACTGATAATATAAAATACTGATAATAATATTATATAATATACAAAGTAATATGTAAATTCCTCCAATAATTAATATTGTTATTATAATCAAAAGGAAGCGCTAAACCTACCAGAGTCATACAGCGCTGCAGGGTAGGAATTGATGTAGGATCTAAGAATCCAATAATTAATAATTTTTAAAGGGGTGGATCGGTAAGCCAGCGGAAGGCCTCTGTCAGATAACCAAAAGCTCCAACGGCGGGTCATCTGACTAAGACCCGCGTCGGGAAACACTTCTTCCTGTTTCCTGACAAACTTAACCTGTCCTAACCCAACGTTATTTTTTTTAGTCCAAATTCTTCAAAATATATCATAGATCAATTTAAATCTATTTAATATTTAAAAACGATGAGATATATTTTTTTCGTTATGTTCAGATTGCTTTTCACCTATTTATCCCATTAACAAATTTTTACTCTGCTTATTCGGCAGAAATGACACTTGCTCCAAGTTGCCCACCTTTTGAGGCATTTGTGGCCGAGTGGGAAAGAGCAGTCACTTGGGAACCTTGTCAGTCTTCCTGTAATGGGTTCGAATTCTGACTTTGATCTTTCTCTGCATATACCCGCTTGTTTCTGCATGGTGCATTGATATAAAAATCGCTTGTGAGGTCAGAATATACAGGAGATTGAAATAGATTGAATCCATTTTGAGGCTCACTAATGTTTCCGGGCTAGGAAGAGACATGGCTTGTAAACCAGGCTGCCCAGCTTATAAGGCATTTGTGGCCGAGTGGTAGAGAGCGTCACTTGGGAACCTTGCCAGTTTCTCTGTAGTGGGATCGAGCCCTGCTGACTACGATCTTTCTCTGTATATATATATATATATATATATATATATATATATATATATATATATATATATATATATATATATATATATATATATATATTCAACAAGTCGGCCGTCTCCCACCGAGGCAGGGTGACCCAAAAAAAAAGAAAATCCCCAAAAAGAAAATACTTTCATCATCATTCAACACTTTCACCACACTCATACAAGAGAATCGTATCAGAGGAGCTCAGATACGACACCTGAGAATTGTCGCTCCCAGCTGTCACTATCTCAGACCCCTCCTTTAAAGTGCCTGCATTGTACTTCCCATTTCCAGGACTCAAGTCCAACTAAATCAATTAACTGGTTTCCCTGAATCCCTTCACAAAATGTTACCCTGCTCACACTCCAACAGATCGTCATGTCCCAAAAACCATTCGTCTCCATTCACTCCTATCTAACACGCTCACACATGCTTGCTGGAAGTCCAAGCCCCTAGCCCACAATACCTCCTTTACCCCTTCCCTCCAACCTTTTCTAGGACGACCCCTACCCCGCCTTCCTTCCCCTACAGATTTATACGCTCTGCAAGTCATTCTACTTTGTTCCATTCTCTCTAAATGACCAAACCACCTCAACAACCCCTCTTCAGCCCTCTGACTAATACTTTTAGTAACTCCACACCACCTCTTAATTTCCGCACTCCGAATTCTCTGCATAATATTTACACCACACATTGCCCTTAGACAGGACATCTCCACTGCCTCCAGCCTCCTCCTCGCTGCAGCATTTGCAACCCATGCTTCACACCCATATAAGTGTTGGTACCACTATACTTTCGTACATTCCCTTCTTTGCCTCCATGGATAACGTTTTTTGTCTCCACAGATACCTCAACGCACCACTCACCTTTTTTCCTTCATCAATTCTATGGTTAACCTCATCCTTCATAAACCCATCCGCTGACACGTCAACTCCCAAATATCTGAAAACATTTACTTCTTCCATAATCCCTCTCTCCAATGTGATATCCAATTTTTCTTTATT
Source organism: Cherax destructor (assembly GCA_009830355.1). Taxonomy (NCBI): domain Eukaryota; kingdom Metazoa; phylum Arthropoda; class Malacostraca; order Decapoda; family Parastacidae; genus Cherax; species Cherax destructor. Next base: position 71,595 of record WNWK01005407.1, read on the forward strand.
TAAATCGTTTGATACCCTCATCACCTTACTCTTATCTATGTTCACTTTTAACTTTCTACCTTTACACACTCTCCCAAACTCGTTCACTAACCTTTGCAACTTTTCTTTAGAATCTCCCATAAGCACAGTATCATCAGCAAAAAGTAACTGTGTCAACTCCCATTTTGCATTTAATTCTCCATAATTCAATCCCACCCCTCTCCCCAACACCCTACCATTTACTTCTTTTATAACCCCATCTATAAATATATTAAACAACCATGGTGACATTACACATCCCTGTCTAAGACATACTTTTACCGGGAAGTAATCTCCCTCTCTCCTACACACCCTAACCTGAGCCTCACTATCCTCATAAAAACTCTTTACAGCCTTCAGTAACTTACTACCTATTCCATACACTTGCAACATTTGCCACACTGCTCCCCTATCCACTCTATCATATGCCTTTTCTAAATCCATAAATGCAATAAAAACTTCTCTACCTTTATCTAAATACTGTTCACATATATGCTTCACTGTAAACACTTGATCTACACATCCCTACCCACTTAAAGCCTCCTTGCTCATCTGCAATCCTACTCTCTGTCTTACCTCTAATTCTTTCAATAATAACCCTGCCATACACTTTACCTGGTATACTCAGTAAACTTATTCCCTAAAATTTTTACTCTCTCTTTTATCCCCTTCCCTTTATATAAAGGAACTATACATGCTCTCTGCCAATCCTAGGTACCTTCCCTCTTTCATACATTTATTAAACAAAAATACCAACCACTCCAGCACTATATCCCCCCTGCTTTTAACATTTCTGTCATGATTCCCTCAATTCCAGCTGCTTTACCCCCTTTCATTCTACGTAATGCCTCACGCACCTCTCCCACACTCACCTGCTCTTCTTCACTCCTAAACGATGTTGTACCTTCCTGGCCAGTACATGAAATTACCGCCTCTCTTTTTTCATCGACATTTAAAAGTTCCTCAAAATATTCCCGCCATCTACCCAATACCTCCAGCTCCCCATCTACTAACTCCCTACTCTGTTTTTAACTGACAAATCCATTCGTTCCCTAGGCTTTCTTACCTTGTTTATCTCACTCCAAAAATTTTTCTTGTTTTCAGCAAAATTTCTTGACAGAGCCTCTCCCATTCTTTCATCCGCTCTTCTTTTGCACTCTCTCACCACTCTCTTCACCTTTCTTTTACTCTCCATATACTCTGCTCTTCTATTAACACTTCTGTTTTGTAAAAACCTCTCATAAGCTACCTTTTTCTCTGTTATCACACCCTTTACTTCTTCATTCCACCACTCACTCCTCTTTCCTCCTGCACCCACCCTCCTATAGCCACAAACTTCTGCCCCACATTCTAATACTGCATTTTTCAAAGTATCCCAACTCTCTTCAACCCCCCACTACTCATACTTGCACTAGCCCACCTTTCTGCCAATAGTTGCTTATATCTCACCTTAACTTCCTCCTCCCTTAGTTTATACACTTTTACCTCTCTTACTTGCTGTTGCCATTTTCTTTTGTCCCATCTACCTTTTACTCTAACTGTAGCTACAACCAAATAATGATCTGATATATCCGTTGCCCCTCTATAAACATGTACATCCTGAAGCCTACCCATCAACCTTTTATCCACCAATACATAATCCAACAAACTACTTTCCTTATGTGCTATATCATACCTTGTATATTTATTTATCCTCTTTTTCATAAAATATGTATTACTTATTAACAAACCTCTTTCTACACATAGCTCAATTAATGGTTCCCCATTTACATTTACCCCTGGCACCCCAAATTTACCTACTACTCCCTCCACATTTTTACCCACTTTAGCATTAAGATCCCCAACCACAATTACTCTCTCACTTGGTTCAAAACTCCCCACACACTCACTTAACATTTCCCAAAATCTCTCTCTCTCCTCTACACTTCTCTCTTCTCCAGGTGCATAAACACTTACTATAACCAACTTTTCACATCCAACGTATATTTTACTCCACAAAATCCTTGAATTTATACATTTATATTCCCTCTTTACCTGCCATAACTGATTATTCAACATTATTGCCACTCCTTCTTTAGCTCTAACTCTATTTGAAACCCCTGATCTAATCCCATTTATTTCTCCCCACTGAAACTCTCCTACCACCTTCAGCTTTGTCTCACTTAAAGCCAGGACATCCAGCTTCTTTTCATTCATAACATCTACAATCATCTCTTTCTTATCATTCGCACAACATCCACGCACATTCAAACATCCCACTTTGACGGTTTTCTTCTTTTTCTTTTTAGTAAGCTATACAGGAAAAGGGGGTACTAGCCCATTGTTCACGGCATTTTAGTTGACTTTTACAACACGCATGGCTTACGGAGGAAAGATTCTTATTCCACTTCCCCATGGATATGAAAGGAAAAGCAATAAGAACAAGAACTATTAAGATAAAATCAAAGAAAACTCAGATGAGTGTGTATACATAAACGTGTACATGTTTGCGTAGCGTGACCTAAGTGTAAGTAGAAGTAGCACGACGTACCTGAAATCTTGCATGTTTATGAGACAGAAAAAAGACACCAGCAATCCTACCATCATGTAAAACAGTTTCAGGTTTCTGTTTCACAGTCACCTGGCAGGATGGTAGTACCTCCCTGGGTGGTTGCTGTCTACCAACCTACTACCTATATATATATATATATATATATATATATATATATATATATATATATATATATATATATATATATATATATATAAAAATTTATATAACTCAAGTCCGGCCTGCCGAACTTGAGTCGTGAAGGTGGGAAGTACAGTGCCGCCACTCTGAAGGAGGGGTGTTAATTAATGTTGCCGTTTTATAACTAGTGTAAGCACGCCTCTGGCAAGACAGTGATGGAGTGAATGATGTTGAAAGTTTTTCTCTTTCGGGCCACCCTGCCTTGGTGGAAAAAGGCTGATGTGATGATAATAATAATAATAATAATAATAATAATAATAATAATAATAATAATAAATATATGCAGAACAACCATTGGAAAATTAGTGAAATTCCAAGCGCTTTCGTGACTTCTCACATTATCAAGGAACTATATATATATAAGTACATGTACTATGGAATTGAATTAATCCCGATACGCTCATATTTGAGATTAATGTACAGAATTCTTGATTAGTGAACAGGTGACATGCAAACCTAATGACACTTTTGTAGTCGATGCTCTAAACCTCATTAACCAAACCAACTATCCCATTTCTGAAGATCATAAAAATGTTTAAATCACGAGTATGTAGCGATGATGAAGATGATGAATAATAATAATAATAATAATAATAATAATAATAATAATAATAATAATAATAATAAAACAACAGCAGCATCAGCAGATGCGGCATCAGTAGTCAACTGCTGCTGCTGTCATAACAGCAGAACAAGTAAGTAAAGAGTAAATAACAGAGTACTAACACATGATGAGAGAGAGCTGACCTTAGCGACAGCTTCAGGAAATGTCTGTTTACATCAAATATACACATCATAGTGGTAGTGAGGTCTCACACACACACACATGGACGCACGCATACATGTGCGCGCACACACACACACACACACACTGGGGCCAGGAGCTGCGACTCGATCCCTGCAACCACATACAGGTGAGTACACACACATTCCTTCACAGAACACACACACACACATACATTCCTTCACAGAACACACACACACACACATTCCTTCACAGAACACACACACACACATTCCTTCACAGAACACACATTTCTTCGCAAGACACACACACATTTCTTCACAACACACACACACACGCACACAGGTCTTCCACAAGCCCTGAATGACAAGAACAACAACAACAGCACCCACAAGCCTCACTTCCAAGGTTTCGTTCGACTCAACAACACAAAGATAATCCACTCAGGCATTTGGCTCTGTATTTGTCCGTCTTCATTCTGAGAACTTGCATGGAACGCAAAAAAACACCGCAGGGGAAACCGTTTGTTCTAGAATGAATCGACACTATAATTCAACTGTTCAAGCCGCCTTCAACAGTCACCCATTTGACTGTTTTTACAAAAGTGACATGATGTCTGTGGCTAAGAGGACGGCGGCTGCGTGAGTTGATGTGCCTGCGCTGTGCTGAGCACCAGTCCATTCTTGATTGTTTTAGTTGATGATGCAAAGTGCTATTCATGTATGGGACCATGACACACACACACACACACTTCAATATATGCAGAGGTTCTCAACAGAGTTAGTCTCTGATCTGAAGAGAATTCACAATGAGTAGAAGTTGAACAAACCTGATCTTACTGCATTGAAGGAGCGGAGAAGCAGACGAGACATTCATGAAACTATATTATTATTATTATCATTATTGTTGTTATTACAGGCTTGATTACTATTATTAGAGGTAAATAGGCTTAATTATTATTATTGTTAGAGGTAAACAGGCTTTATTATTATTATTATTATTGTTAGAGGTAAACAGGCTTTAGTATTATTATTATCATTATTGTTAGAGGTAAACAGGCTTTATTATTATTATTAGAGGTGAACAGGCTTGATTATTATTTTTATTATTTTTATTGTTAGAGATAAATAGGCTTTATGCAAGGGAGAGAGTGACTTCAATTCCTCGGATCAAGAGCCCTTCACTGGCATAAAGCACCCCCCCCCCTTTCCCCTTCCCATTCAAGAGGGAGGTGCCTTGATGCCAACCTCTTGAATAAGGGAACAGGATCAAACCTAATTTTGGAAACACCTGCTGCGGAGTTGACCAAGGTATGTTGTTAGGTAACATTGTTCTAAGCACTACCTGTGTAGTGTCCGTGTATATGCACGCACACACGTACGTACACCCTCCCCACACACACAAACGCACCTAAACAGGCACCCACGTACAAGAATATCGCAAGTACGTGCGTACACGTGCATGTAACTGTACTGCGCAATACACAGACTCGCGCACACATACAAATACACGTATACAGGTGTACAAGCACAGCTGCAACGCACTAGGAACACAGGTACAAGTACTGTGCACTACGTACACACACACACACACACGTGCTGCTTATTGCAAACACATGTTCTGCGCATTACGTACACATACGTGTTTAGCAATATCACACGTACTTATAGATGCTGTACATTGATTACACAGGCACACTTGCTGCGCACTACGTGCACGCACACGTGCTGAGCACTACTTACACACGTGCTGTGTACTACGTACATAAGTACACGTGATGCGCACAACATGCACAAATACGTGCTGCGTACTATGTACATGCACGTGCTGCGCACTACGTATACGCGCAAGCTAGTAGCGCACTACGTACATACACGTGCTGCGCAATACGTGTACAGGGGCACGTGCAGCGCAGGCAGTGCCAGCCAAGGCGTGACGTCAGAGAAGCGCAGTAAACAAACTGGTCACATGATCCGTGACGTCACAGTCAAGATGGCGTCTACACCAGGCATAACTAATACATTCTGGGAGCCGCTGACGGAGCTCCGGGCTCTATATGGACAAGGAATGCTCCTCCACCAGGGCTCTTACTTGCTCTCTTGTCACCCACAAGGGTTTAGCGCTTTTTTAAATAATAACATCAATAATAATTATAATTTATGTTATTATTCAAGGTTAAGAGGCAATACGACGCTTGGAGAAAGAGTTAATTTGGATTGATTCAAGAAAGTGGAGGATAGATCCATTTGTTTTTTTGGATCAAGAGCCCTATGCGAACATTAAAGTAACCCCCCACCTCCTTGAAAATGAGGGTGTTGTCTTCAATAGCAGAAAATTATGTGAGTATAGTGAATGATTCACTATACGTGAGTAGTGACTCATTCACTATACGTGAGTACTGTGAATCATTCACTATACGTGCGTACTGTGACTCATTCACTATACGTGAGTACTGTGAATCATTCACTATACGTAAGTACTGTGAATCATTCACTATACGTGAGTACTGTGAATCATTCAATATACGTGAGTACTGTGAATCATTCACTATACGTAAGTACTGTGAATCATTCACTATACGTGAGTACTGTGAATCATTCACTATACGTGAGTATAGTGACTCATTCACTAAGTGAAACGTTATGTTAGCAATATATTTTAAATGAGGACTGTAACTGGTTAATGAGGTCTAAAAAAGCGTTTCAACTACACGAGGCTTAAGTTAATATGTCACCTGTTTACCACGACCAGTCAAGGATACTTGGATTCCTAAAATACGAGTTAAACTCTGTGTATTTACACTGTGAGACATAAACTCTGTGTATTTACACTCTTAGTTTTCTTACCTCGTGGAAGATTATAATTGGTTGGAAATAAATGGTATAAAATACCGACACAATGGATATACTGCTTATGTGTTTATCTTTCCATTATAATTGGTTGGTTCATTGCGCATAATGCCTTGGAATGACTTGTGTGAGGTAGTGGTGGAGGCAACTGAATACACGGCTTCATGAGTAGATATGGCTCAGAGGCCATGATCAGTGGTTATCACAGTAATCTAGGAGGCGGGGACAGTGTATTTTCTTGTTATTTTTCTTTTTCACAAACGTTTCCTCTGATTGGATTCAAACTTCATCACTGGTATACCATTGATACAGGAAGATTCGGATTGTTCTGAGCCTCTGCAGGTGCCATTTTATCAGTTTTATAGACCGAAATGTGATATTGGTTTCTGTCCAGTAACTTGACAATGCTTCCTTTGATCGGCTTCAAACTTTCAAAGCTGGTGTATGTTAGTGGAAAGTTCACATTGTTATTGGACTGTGTAGGTGCCAATTTGCATGTTTTAATTATTTTAATTTTAAAAGTATGGTATTATTTTCGGAACAATATCTTGTAAACGTTCCCGTTGAATGACATTTTGTGGGTGTTAGGCTACACCTACTAAGCTTCTTGGACGTTTACATCTAAATCTTCTTGGCTTATTAAAATTGTTTCTTCAGATTCTGAACTTCTTAGTCTGTTGAGGGAGCTGAGCTGCAACCTCTCTCTGCCTAATGAGATTTATTTTTGACAGGCAAGAGAGGGGAGAAGGATCGAGTGAAAATGGTTGAGTAGATAGGGAGAGGTAAGGAAATTTAAGTAGCCTGACCACTTTCTTAGGGGTTTGAGAGTGGTTTTTATGATATAATTACGGTAGGTAGACGGGTGCTGTAGGCATGAGGAGGTCTTCATTTTGTCTTTTTCACATACCTGTCGGTATATTATCATTGAAATTCATTCGCTAGGCTTATGCGTAGAAGCACAGGAGGCTGGAGTTGCTTGTACGGGGATAGACACCTCTCAGATCCGCAGCGACACAAACAAGTTAAGATTAGTTTACGGTAAGACCTGTTGACTGCTAGTGAGTCGGGCTAAAATTTACTTGTACATCTATATCGAGAATACTTTAATCACTTGATTAGGGCTTAAATTCAGAGTATATGACATGAGAAAGATAAACACATCAGTGTTTTTAAATTCTCGAGCAACAAAATTAAAGCAAAGACCTGTAGGGTCTCCGACCCTACTGAGATGAAGTTATAGCAAGGGGTTGCGGCAAGTCTTCATATTTGCTGATCTTATGGGTCTCCCTGTAACTGGCGGCTCCACCCCTTCAGCTTCAGAGTATGGCAAGTAGGTGTCCTCCAACGTGGTGGCACAGGTGCATTCCCAGGTAATCTGCTTACCGTCCTTTTAGGGTAGCATAGTGATTCCATCTGGACGCTTTTGACTTCGGTCAGCTCTCAGTATTTGGGGTTCCTATTGAGTTGGGCAACGGGCTGTGGCAAGACTTCTCTTTATGATGTCGTTGACTTCCTCATGTCTAGCGTACTTCCCTTCTGATGTGTGACACACGAGACTATGAAGTCCGAATTGATCAGCCGACGCCCTGCCGCAAATACACCTATGTTCGGTAAGTATGGGGGGTGGCTAGACGGAGAGCAACACCAATCCGAATGGCCTGTGAGTTGAGTAGTGTCCAGGGAGGAATTGGGAACAGCTAAAAGGAAGTCTGAATGTGGTGCCTTTACCGCTAGGAGACGAGCTTTGTCCTTTCCTGAAGCGTTATTGAGCAATATATATATATATATATATATATATATATATATATATATATATATATATATATATATATATATATTTTTTTATAATAATTACAATAATTTTTAATAATACAAAATATACAATGAAATATTTTTGTTAGGTTCAGAATGATTTTTTGCGAAATTTGCATACACAAATTTTCGCTTGCCTTATTCGGCAAGAAGAGCGTTGCTATTTAAGCCAAAATCGCAAATTGTGATGGCTGCTAGTGTTGCTAAAAAAGAGTAAGTACATTGATTGATACTAACTGTATATTCACAGTAATCCTTGCTGTTGACATCAAGAAGCCTCATTGTGTGTTGTGTTGAAAGATGCTGATAAATGATTCTGTGAATCCTGGTAAGCTGATGCATTTGAAAACGATTCATCCCAAATATTGCAGAGAGATGTACAGAAACTAGATAAGAGTTTTAGATTTTGCCTCCGAATCGGCTACTTTATTGTACATCCCATATCCATCCTGTGGAGGGTAGCGCAAAAGGGCTTAGGAACTATGCCCCAAACGGGTTTACATGAGTATATCTGAATTTATATCTACAGTTAATTTATCTATTGCAAGCAAATTTACGAAATTTGCTTAATATGTCTGGTATCTTATTTTCACTAATACGATATCTTGACATGTCGCATAGGTTATTATACTATTTCTATATTCCTCAATAAGTGGGCAAATAAGCACATAATGTTCATAGGGCTGGCCACATACTTTGCATTTGGTCAAACTGCCAGAAGTATTTGTAAGCAAGCCTTAGCCTGACTACTACATCAGTCAGTCTGTTCACATTGCAAGTTGCTCCATAAACGTACTTATCTACGTTCATATTATCATAGTGGGTTATAGATCTACTCAGGCACCTAACTGCATTCCTATAAAATTCAGTTTCATTATTCCTCTCCTAATATTATTCCTAATGCTTGACATAGACATACCAAAGTTATATTCTACATTTTCCTTCAAGGTACTTTTTTTTTGGGGCAAACTCATCAACTTTATCGTTAAGAGTAATCCAGTGTGATGGAATCCACAACAATTGTACATTAATTACTTTTTCAGGATTTTTTAGTATCTATGTCAGGCTTCTCCAATGAGCATGTTGTTAGTCATTATACAAGTCAAGAGACTTCATTGATGACAGAATCAGTGTTAGGTTCAGTGTTATAAGTTAACTTTAGCACCACTAAGATGGCAAACAATTCAGTTTGAAGTGTAGACGTCCGGTTGTTAATTCTTATGCCTAACTCAACATAGTCTCTATCATTCTTATTTAGGGAGGTGGCAACAAGAGCAGATGCAGCCCTGTCAGTAGATTCCTGCTTAAGGCCATCAGTGTATAAAACTTGTGATGCATTATTACTAACAGTTAAGCAAGAAATTTCTTCTTGTGCAATTGCCTTTGCAAGCGATGAGCTTCTTGGAAGAGGGGCTTGCAGGTATGTGATATTAAATGAACACATCTTCCATGGAAGGGTGAAACGCTCTTGTCTACAAAAATAGTTACTGGATAAGGGTAGTTCTTTCCAATAACAAACAGTCGTTCAGTGTAACTGAGTCATCTTATGAGGTTTCCTGCGTGGTAGTGAAGCATGAGAAAGCATACATTATTGTTGAAACTTTAATTAAACCATGTGCTTTGAAGATGGTGAGACGGATTCTCGGAGAAGCACTCAAAAGAGTCAGCAAATTTCATTTCTTCACTGGTGAAATGTTGAAAGATGTATTTTAACAGATGAAATGATACAAGAGCTGGAGGTTTTGTTCCATCTGCTTGAGTCCACGGATGTGAGCTCTTGTTCATACCTGCTCGTGTTTTTCAGACATTGTTTTTTTCGGACGACATTATGAATGAATATAAGCTCTGTATACAACTTGAAACCACTACGATAAATGCAGATGTGACCGAAAAACTGTCCTCTTTATTGACACCTAGTGGTTGTATCGCTTGAGGAAATTGTCGCCGAGTCTATACAGATGAAGATCTTATAAATTAGACACATATGCAACACTTGGGTATCTTTATTGAGGAAACGTTTCGCCACACAGTGGCTTCATCAGTCCAATACAAAGTAGAAAGGTGTAAGGAGAGGAGGAGTTTGAGGTGTTCAGTCCATCAATCTTGATGGTTCTCTGAACCATTCATCTACATGAAGATCTTGTGATGCAAGGATCGAAGATGGGGTTACAGACACAGATACATATGCTAAGGAAATTCAGTACACTGTTCATCGTTTTAGACTAGCACTGAAAATCCTTCCCTAATCCACTTTCCAAGATCCTGTAAACAGTGATCAAATGCGTCAACTTCGTGAAAGCAGGAGCTCAAAATTCTCGCATTTTCAGGCAATTCTGAAAAGACCCTCAGTTGCTTGCTCTGGGGTTCCCACTAGTTGCTTGCTCTGAGGTTCCCACTACTTGCTTGCAAGGAGTGATTGGTTGGTAGCGTCTTCAGCTCACACACTGAGGGGTCCGGGTTCAATCCCCGGAACGGGTAAAACTGTTGGGCATGTTTCCTTACCGACTATCGCATCCTGGGTCGCATCCTGGGTCCCATCCTGTGTCCCATCCTGGGTCACATCCTGGGGGACAAGCTAAACCTAAGTTGCCCGAAATGCTCTGCATAACCAGGGACCTATTAAATGTTTTAAATTGCAATTGTTAGGCTTCGTGTGTGTTGATCAAAAGCTCCTAGGCCTCTTGAAGGTTTTCTCCAGTTTTTAGACTTCTTATAAGAGTTGAATTATGTTTCCTAGGTCTCGTGAAGGATTGAAGCTGCAGTTTGTCTGCCACTTAATAACGTACAGTTTGTCTGCCTCTTGCCTGGGTTGAGGTACAAGTGTCATACCGGGAGGAGGGGCAGAGTTTTATCTTCATCTCTCGAGAGAGCACTTTACACCACTTAAACTCCATTTAATCTGCACTTTTTGATACGGGAAATTATATTCTCGGGAAAATGATAAACATAAATAAGGAAATATTGTTATTTATTACACTAATAATGAACTTATGGTTAATACAGAATTAGCTCACGCACTGAGGTCCGGGGTTCGAATCTCCTCCGGTACGGCTGGAAAACATTAGGGACGTGTTTCCATGTTTCCATAAGACACCTGCTGTCCATGTTCATCCATCAGTTTAAAATGGGTACCTGAGTGTTAGTCGACTGGTGTGGGTCGCATCATGGGACAAAGACCTAATTTGCGGGAAATGCTCAGCATAACAAGGGGCTTTCTATATAGTAGTATGTCATTGATGTCAGCTAGGCCTGTATACCTTGTACATGTACTTGTAGTAAATAAAGATATTATTATTATTATTTATTATACAACGATGGGAATGAGAATACAAGGTATAATAATAGGAGTTATATTTATAATTAATTAGCCCACAATAGTTTCTGTATATATCACCAGCTCGTCTGTTCCGTCCATAGTTAATGATCAGTCTTTTATCTCCATGATCTTTGTATAGCTTCAGTCCCCTCATAATGAAGGAACAAGGACCTCTTTGTTTTAACTCCCTTATATTTCATCTGCAGTATTCGGGAAGGGTTGGAACATCACACAGGGATGAACTTAAGGGATACACGACTACCTCTCTCGCATCACTAACCAACTGAAACACATCTAATATATAAAGGAATGTTGTATAGAAATATTACAACAAATGCTTTAACGGCAAACAGAATTTAATTTAGCTCTTAGTATTGCAAGTGATTTAAGATGCCGAGCTTTTAATTTAGCTAGGGCCTTGAATAGCTTAGTTCTAAGAAGAATGTACCTTTTTGCGTTTAAAATAATATTATCGTAGCAGCCACACAATTCTTGCTACCATGCCTCCTACATATTTCCTCTCTTGGCAGGAAGTTGAAGTTTTGACGTCACTGCAGTGAAATTAAGCAACCCAGTTTCACACCAAGAGAGGTAAACGTTCAAATTGTAACCTTCTCTCTGTCTCTTTCTATAATATATATATATATATATATATATATATATATATATATATATATATATATATATATATATATATATATATATATATATATAATAATTATATAATATATTATAATTTTTTATTGCATATCATAGCAATAAAGAAAACAGCCTTGTCAAACGTACAAGACCGGTCCCGGCAGTGCAGTGTTGTTTCCAAGAAATGTACGACAACGTTGCCAAAGATCACCGTCCCCGCTCAGCACAGGCAGCTCGCGCTTAGTGAGCCTTGTGGCCTCCTGGAGGTGGGTGGTTAGTGATGTGCTCAACGGTTCTTACTGAGGGGTGGGCTACCACCTGTTTAGTGGTCCTTGGGATGGGTTGTCAACAAGGATTAGGTGCCAGTCATATGTTGGGACTCGGTTCCCGAACCCATTATGTATGTAATCCTTTGCTCCCACCTACACGTTGGGTATGGAGTGACTACCACCCACAGGATGGCTATGGGGTGGCTACCACCCACAGGATGGCTATGGGGTGACTACCGCCCACAGGATGGCTATGGGGTGACTACCGCCCACAGGATGGCTATGGGGTGACTACCGCCCACAGGATGGATATGGGGTGACTACCGCCCACAGGATGGCTATGGGGTGACTACCGCCCACAGGATGGCTATGGGGTGTACCGCCCACAGGATGGCTATGGGGTGACTACCACCCACAGGATGGCTATGGGGCGACTACCACCCACAGGATGGCTATGGGGCGACTACCACCCACAGGATGGCTATGGGGTGACTACTAATAAAGCTACCAAAGTAAAGTCACTGTTGAAAAGGGTCACAAAATTCTAATATTTTATTATCCAATAAATAAAGAGAATTTGTCTATTGTTCCACCCGTTTATAATTGTTTCTAAGTAAGTACTTTCTTCTATGTTTCAAATTCTCTCTTGGTTTGATAGCCTCAGCACCCTGTTTACATCTCCTTTATTTTTTCTGTCTTCCACTAATATAGTTCAGTCTTATCTCTCCTCATTTTACGTCTTCCATGAGTGAAGATTCGGGGCTCTCAGTCTGTCCAGGTATGTAAGATTCCTCAGAGACTGAATGAATTTCATCATTTTCTATGTTTTCCATTGCATTTATATCCATTCCACAATATGGACACTAGAGAAGAACGGCATAGTCTAAAGTATTAATGAAGTGTAGAGCTTTGGATTACTTTTGTTAACTGGGTACATCAGCAGTTTGCTGCATCCATATGCTATATATTTACACAATGGGAACCAAAGCTGTTGTTACTTACTTTTATATATAAATTACAGACACTTAGGCACTGTTCTCTTGGCTTCAGATTTGTGGTAAACATAATTCCCAAGTCCTTTTCACATTCTGCATGATCAAATTCTATATTATTTAGTTTATGAAGTGATAGGGTTATTTTTCATTCCCGAGATTTTTTCCTTTTCAATACTGATCTACCACTTTCCCGACCGCAACATTAGCCTAATGATTTTGAAGGTTAATGGTATCCATCTCTAAATTTATTTGTCGGCCTATTTCTTGTTTCGTTAATGACTAGTCATTCCTTTTTCTTCCCTCATGATCAATAATGTAGATTATAAACAAGGGGCCCAAAACTGATCTTTGTGGAACGCCACGTGTGACTGGTCCAGATTCTGGTTTCCCTAACATTTATACAAACGCTCTGCTGCCTATTTTGTCAGCCATGCCTCGATCCATGAAAGAATGTTTTTCCACCGCTAATATTTGCTGCCACTTTCTTCAACAGCCAAAGACCCGCGTCAGGAAACACTTGTCCTGTTTCCAGACGAATCTTACCTAACCTATCTTCTGTGCGGCATTAAAATCCTTACTGAAATCCAGGTGAACATATTATTTTAACCGTTGTCTTCTGCCTCAAATGCTTTGCTAAAAAAAAATCGGTAAATTTATTAGTTATCAATAAGTAGACGAACAAATACATAGTGTTCAAGAAAGTGACCATAAGGCTGACCACATACTTTACACTTAAGTTTGATCATCGTCTGCGTGTATGCCAAACTGCATGAAGTACCCTTAACCAAGCCTAAGTTTGCATGTTACATCATCAGTCTGTTTACACTGCAAGTTCCCTCGAATGGAGCCCCCTAATCGTTGGTACAGGTCTCTAGATCTGCGGCCTCTCAAGGGGGGTTTCTCCTTGCTGGTAAGGAGCTCTTAATCTTCTAAGGCATTTGACTTGCGTTTCAATTACTGGACTAGAGCCTGAATGCCTTCCGCCCCCTCCCCCCCGGGCGCCGCTGTATGACCCCTACGGGTTTAGCGCTGCTCCCCTATGAATGCAGCAATCTAGATCCGTGGAAATGGAGCTAATTTAGTCAATTCAAACTTGACTATCTCTCTCCTAGAAAACGTATTTTACTTGCTGATTTCTGTAATGTAACCTGAAATGAATTACGGATATGAATTGTAGAATGCGCCTTATATGAACTCTGAATTCTTCGATTTCTTTTGCTATTATTTTTTTCTGTGTGACTTATATGGAGTTAGCCCGTTTTTATAATAAGAGTAATAATAATAATATAATAATACTGCTATTCAATATTTCTAATGATAATAAATTAATGAGGAAAGCAGGAAGCTGGTAATATTAGCAGCATAATGATAGCAGTGAGAGCTCAGCTGTGTCAGCACCACACAACTTGTCATGTTTGTTTAACAGAGTAATAATGGAGTTTAGTGTTTTGTAAATTACAAAGATAAATACAAATGGCTTCATGATTTTTACCCAAAGGCTTATTCTAAATATTTTTACTATAGGCTTGTGAAGGATGGATTGTGAAGGACCTGCCTAGTATGGGTCAACAGGCCTGCTGCAGTGTTCCTCCTTTCTTATGTTCTTATCCTAAAGATTTTGCCTATAGGCTTATTCTGAATTTTAACTATAGTCCTATTGTTTTTTCCCAATACGCCTGTGGCGCTATGATCCTTGAGGATTTAGCGCTTAGCTATGATTATAATTCCCAATAGGCCTACTATACTTAAGATTTTTATAGTCGTTATGAATTCTTTTGCCTATAGGTGTGAATTTTTTTTTACCTATATGCCTATTCCGGAGTTTTTCACCTAAGGCCTGATTTATTTTTACCTATAGGCTTATTCAATATTTTCCCTACAGACTACTATCTCCTAATAGGTTTATTATATTCTTAATATTTTTTCCTACCGGCATATTCTCTCCTTAGGATTTTCCTACTGGGAATACTCTCCTGAGCTGCTGGGTCCTCACGTCACCAGAGATAATAGGCTATCCAGGCCATTAATAAGTATAGTTTAACGAAACCAGTTCTTCAAGAGGTATGCCATGAGGTTTGTAAAGGTTTTTGAGCCAATGATTTGGAACTATTCCCATATCCCACAACCCCAGCCACGTGTACCTCAACCCACGCAAGAAACCTAGTAGCTGTAAGTCAGAACCCTCAATAAGCAGAGCTGCAGCTCAGATCAGTCAACAAAACTAGTAGCTATATTTCAACCTTCTCGTGGAGTGTAGATGAATGGTTCAGAGAACCGACAAGTTGTTAAATTAGACACATATGCAACACTTGGGTATCTTTATTGAGGAAACGTTTCGCCACACAGTGGCTTCATCAGTCCAATACAAAGTAGAAAGTAGTAATAAAAGGAGGAGTTTGAGGTAATCAGTCCCTCGGCCTGGAGTCGATGTGTTCAGTCCATCAATCTTGAAGTAAATACAACATAAGGCAAATAGAAGTTGCTTATATACTGTAGACAGGTGAGATGAAGCAGGAGGAGGCGGGGTCATAGTGGTATCATCCACTAGTCGAAGTAAGTCCTTGTCCAAAGGTTTGGACAAATGAACACATCGACTCCAGGCCGAGGGACTGATTACCTCAATATAGTGGTAAACAGAGTTAAATCGGATGCTGCCATAGTGAAGAGCTCTGTCCCACAAGGCACAGTACTTGCACCTATCTTATTCCTCATTCTCATATCAGACATAGACAGAGATGTCAACCATAGCACTGTATCATCCTTTGCAGACGATACTAGGATCTGCATGAGAGTGTCATCCACTGAGGACACGGCAAACCTCCAAGAAGATATAAACCAAGTTTTCCAATGGGCAACGGAGAACAATATGATGTTCAATGAAGACAAATTCCAACTACTCCGTTATGGAAAACTGGAGGAAATAATAGCTAGGACTGAATATACTACAAACATCTGTGAGGAAACTGATATGATGGATAATGAGAACATTCAAGACAAGAGATGCTAAGCCAATGATGATTCTTTTTAAATCACTTGTTCTCTCTAGGATGGAATACTGCTGTACATTAACATCCCCATTCAAGGCAGGTGAAATTGCAGATCTAGAGAATGTACAGAGAACTTTTTACTGCACGTATAAGTTCCATCAAACACCTGAACTACTGGGAACACCTGGAAGCACTTGACTTGTACTCACTGGAGAGCAGGCGAGAGATATATATCATAATCTACACATGGAAGATTCTGGAGGGACTGGTTCAAAACATGCACAAATAAATCACTCCCTACGAAAGCAAAAGACTTGGCAGGCGATGCAACATACCACCAATGAAAAGTAGGGGCGTCACTGGTACACTAAGAGAAAACGCAATAAGTGTCCGGGTCCCAAGACTGTTCAACAGCCTCCGACCAGCCATAAGGGACATTACCAGTAGACCCCTGGTTGTCTTCAAGAGGGAGCTGGACAGATACCTAAAGTCGGTGCCTGATCAGCCGGGCTGTGGTTCGTACGTTGGACTGCGTGCGGCAAGCAGCAACAGCCTCGTTGATCAGGCCCTGATCCACCGGGAGGCCTGGTCGTGGACCGGGCCGCGAGGGCGTTGATCCCCGGAATACCCTCCAGGTAGGTAGGTAGACGCGGTTCTTTGGTCATATGACTCACAGCTGGAGCTTTCAGTCATCTGACCGAGGCCTTCCGCTGGCTAACCGGCCCAATCCTTTAAAAATTAATGGTTATTATAACCATAAATTAAAGTATCAAATTTGAGCTTACAAAACCCATTAAAAATTTAAACTTTCCTCCAAGTAGGACATAACTGTTCTGAAAGTTTCAAATCGACATAGAGGCATTTTTAAATAGCACTTGAACTAATATCCCAATTTATATTAATAAAATTAGAAAATTCGAACACAGTTTAAAAAACAATTCAACATATACAAATGTTAAACATTTGAAGCCGGTCAGAACAGTCATTCTCAGTTATTGCACGGAAACCAATATCCAAATTTGCTTAGTAACATTTCAAAATTGGAAAATACACAAATTAAATAATAAATGCGACCCTTTTGAGTAAAATATTCCAGCACTGACAGATGAAGCTGATCAGCAGCAGCATTCTCCAGTTATCGCACGGAAGTAAAAAAAAAAAAACCCGTTTTTAATGTTAGTGTTAGAAAATTAGCAAATCTGCACCTACACATAATAGCCTACATATCCTAACACTGTCACGAATCTTCTTTTGAGTAAAAGGCATCAGAGAAGGAGGCATTCTCACGATATTTTAAATGAAACTGCTAACCTGGTGTCCACACAGTTCTGTAACAAATTCGAACCTTCCTCTTGGTAAGATACACCAATGTTGAAAGTTTGATGCAGATCAAAAAAATCCCGTAATCGCACAGTAAGTAAATTCCGACTACTATAGGTATCCCCTTCCTGGATACCTAACAATTATATAAAGCAAGTCCTACATCAACACTAATTTAAGCCGGTGTTAGCGGACCGAGGATCGAGCCTCAGTGCGTCTTGTACTGAATGACCCCACGAGTTTAAGACTAAACATCAAATAAATGCAAATTCAAGTGGCCTTTGGTGCTGATGTCTGGAAATTTAGATTTAGTGGAGTTTCTTCACTTTAAAAGTTATAGTGATGTTGATGAAAATTATTTTGGCCTTTGTGTATAAATGTTTGTGAAGTGTGTTACGAGGGTTGGGTGTGCTGTGTTGAACTCCAGCACTTGGCTCCCACATGCAGAGGCGCATTAACTTAAGGGTAAAAGAGGCAGTTGCCTAAGGCCCCTAGTGAGGAAGGGGGCATAGGCGTGACATGTCCTAGGGCCCTCATGGGGTCCCAGGTGTCGAGGAATCCTCACTTTCCTCGGATCAAACCAGATTACACCTCATTCCCCAATCTCTGTATGACCCCCTACAGGTTTAGAGCTTTCCTATGGATATAAGAATAATAGTATAATACTAATAGCAGTATAATAATAACGGTGGTGGTGGTAGTAGTAATAGTGGTGGTGGTGGTGTTGTGGTAGGTTAGCCTTGGCCGGTAGTTAAGGAAGGAGAGGAGGGGCGTATTCTTGTTTGGTTAACATTTCTTAGAATCGTCGAGACGGGTGGGGATGGAGGGAGAGAAGAAGGTCACATTCCTAGCACTCCTGCTGCCAGCAGTCCTAGCCACTGCCGCTTAGCAACTAGTACACCCAGCAGGGTGCTCACTTCTTCCTAGCAACTGTGGCCTACCAAATTTTCTTGTGTTAACACATGTGTTCCTCACTCCAGACTATAATATATTGTGCTCCCATCAGGTACGATCTGTTGAACCTGATAAAAGTCTGCTGGGCAGGCGGCGTATTCTGGACTAAATAAAATTTCCAGTTACTGCTCTTGTGGCTAACAACTAGGTCTACCAAGCCTAGTCTTTCCTCATACCTAGTAACTCCCTCCCAGTAAATGTTCTTATATGTTAAGTCTACATTTTATTGAACCTTCCCATTTTAACATTCAACTCGAGTTTCTCTCCCTCGTAAGATAAGATAAGATTTAAGATAAGATTTCTTCGGATTTTTAACCCCGGAGGGTTAGCCACCCAGGATAACCCAAGAAAGTCAGTGCGTCATCGAGGACTGTCTGTCTTATTTCCATTGGGGTCCTTAATCTTGTCCCCCAGGATGCGACCCACACTAGTCGACTAACAACCCATGTACCTATTTGCTGCTAGGTGAACATGGCAACAGGTGTAAGGAAACACGTCGAAATGTTTCCACCCGCCGGGAATCGAACCCGGGCCCTCCGTGTGTGAAGCGAGAGCTCAAGCCACCAGACCACCGGGCCACCCCCATGGTACGAAGTATGACTTGTGTAGGAGCCTCTTTACAGTAATGAAGAACTGTTATAGGCTCTTCACAGAAGTTGTGGCCGCCAAATCAACTTACCCTTTCATAAATCTGCTGAACGAACACCTAGCAAAGATAGGAGTCTACCAGTACACAGTTTCCCAAACTAGGGCACGTGTACACTAAGCGAAGGGATCTTCAGTGGGTACGCTAATTTGTTACATGGTGCTAGGATGTAGACAGGATAACCTCAAGATGGTTGTCAACAACAGCACCCAGAAGTGAATGAAGCCCTGGCTATCAGTGATAAACATTCATCCTTCACACAGAACAACAGGAAATATTTGAGTCATATGCCTAGCCAGGGTGGCTATCCCTCCATACCCTGGGATAGCCTGGGAGGCTTACCCTTCCTACCCTGGGATAGCCAGGGTGGCTAACCCTGGGATAGCCAGGGTGGCTAACCCTGGGATAGCCAGGGTGGCTAACCCTGGGATAGCCAGGGTGGCTAACCCTGGGATAGCCAGGGTGGCTAACCCTGGGATAGCCAGGGTGGCTAACCCTGTGAGGCTTACCCTTCCTACCCTGGTATAGCCAGGGTGGCTAACCCTGGGATAGCCAGGGTGGCTAACCCTGGGATAGCCAGGGTGGCTAACCCTGGGATAGCCAGGGTGGCTAACCCTGGGATAGCCAGGGTGGCTAACCCTGGGATAGCCAGGGTGGCTAACCCTGGGATAGCCAGGGTGGCTAACCCTGTGAGGCTTACCCTTCCTACCCTGGTATAGCCAGGGTGGCTAACCCTGGGATAGCCAGGGTGGCTAACCCTGGGATAGCCAGGGTGGCTAACCCTGGGATAGCCAGGGTGGCTAACCCTAGGATAGCCAGGGTGGCTAACCCTGGGATAGCCAGGGTGGCTAACCCTGGGATAGCCAGGGTGGCTAACCCTGGGATAGCCAGGGTGGCTAACCCTGAGGCTTAGCCCGTTGCCTACCCTGGTATAGCCAGGGTGGCTACCCTGGGATAGCCAGGGTGGCTAACCCTGGGATAGCCAGGGTGGCTAACCCTGGGATAGCCAGGGTGGCTAACCCTGGGATAGCCAGGGTGGCTAACCCTGGGATAGCCAGGGTGGCTAACCCTGGGATAGCCAGGGTGGCTAACCCTGGGATAGCCAGGGTGGCTAACCCTGGGATAGCCAGGGTGGCTAACCCTGGGATAGCCTGGGAGGCTTACCCTTCCTACCCTGGGAGGCTTACCCTTCCTACCCTGGGATAGCCAGGGTGGCTAACCCTGGGATAGCCTGGGAGGCTTACCCTTCCTACCCTGGGATAGCCAGGGTGGCTAACCCTGTGAGGCTTACCCTTCCTACCCTGGGATAGCCAGGGTGCCTAACCCTCCCTAAAGTCCTTTCTAAAATTTTCTGTTATACGTTTAAAGATTTTTTTTCATTTATGTTAATGTAAAAATTAATAATTTTGTACCAAAAGAACCATAGAAAACTTACATAACCTTATTATAACAAGCGCAATTTAATTTAGCCTAACCCAACTAAATATATTTAAGATTAGTTTACAATAATTTAATAATAAACAAAAACAATGAAATATATTTTTTTCGTTAGGTTCAGAATGATTTTTGCGAAATTATTGCATACACAAATTTTCGCTTGCCTTATTCGGCAAGAAGAGCGTTGCTATTTAAGCCAAAACAGCGTTTTACTTATTCGGCACTATATATATACTTTTTGTTAATATGAAGATGATAATGTTTGCAAGTATCTTTATTACTATGTTCCGTATACAGATTTGCTTCGCAAGTTTATTTTTTTCCATAGGAACTATAGTGTTGTACAGTGAAGTTATATACTACAAAATTTTAGGAGTATCTCGTGTATCAGTATGTCTTGATCACAGACATTATTTGTAGTTATTTTTCAGATCTGGACAAAGGGGTGCGCGGTTGATAATACAAAACGGTGGTACATTATCAACAAAAGTTTGGTAATCAGTGAACTAATAAGAAAGTCCCTCCAGCATGCTGTTGTTTGCTCCCAAGTTGCTCAAGATTGCCAGTTGTTGACGCACACCCGCAACACACATTAAATTCTTCAGAGTTTACTATATAAAACTATTGAATGAATTATTCGAATGGTTATAATCATAACCATGATTTTTAAAGAGGTGGACCGGTAAGCCAGCGGAAGTCCTCGGTCATATGACCAAAAGCCCCAGCTGTGGGTCATGTGACAGACCCGCGTCAGGAAACACTTGTCTTGTTTCCTGACAAACATTATACCAGTACATAAAATTATTGTAAAAATGACAAATTACGTAAGAAGCCTAAATAAAAGCAGACTAAAGCTTACGACTGGTAGCTAGTAGTGGTAGACACAGCTGTGTTGGTGGCACTACATCAACATGAATAGTGAACAGAACTATGTAGTAGAGGCACCGTCAGCACCAGGTTTTCCTTTCACTCTCAAAATTCATATAAAAACCATGCTTTCATTATAAACCAGCATATTTTCTTGTTTCATTCCGGCAGTGGCAGGAGGGAGCAGAAGTTAGGAAGAGATCCTTGTGATCTACTATCTTTACCTTAATACCATCTAGATAATAAGACTGTTTTTAATTCAGAAAGAAGTATAGTCCTCGGTGTGAACTCTTAAGTCTTCTGTTATCTGCGTTTCTCATGCACTCTTTCTCATTCTCCAGACTTTCTCAGAAAACTGTGCTAGCATACTTGCAGATTTCTTGGAGGTTTTAATGATGAAAGTGGATCTTAAATATACATGGCCTGGTTACGGGGGAGAGAGAGAGAGAGAGAGAGAGAGAGAGAAAACTGTTAATGTTAGCGAAACAGTGCATAGGTCCAGATGAAAAAGACACACGTACAAAACTTGGGTGGCTTTATCAGTCCAAAATAGAGAATAATACTGGAGGTGATGGAAGACATGAATCAGTATGAGGTGATCAGTCCCTCAGCCTTGATGAATCTTGCAGACGGTGGAAGACGTCAAGAAGTAGCTTGAGGTAATTCCTTCAGCCTTGAAACGTGTTGTTCAATATATTGAGCCTATTAGCATGACCCACATCCACTAGTGTGCTCCGCCCAGCTCTGACGCCATCTCTATACTACTTCACCTCTCCTGTCTTCAGTACATAAATCTTCCAGTAAGTCGTCCTTTCATTAACTCCTTTTAGGGATGAGGGACTGATTACCTCAAACTACTCTTCGACCTTCACCGTCTCCGACAGATTCATCAAGGCTGCGGAATGGGGGGGGGGGTGTTTGTTTCTTCATGTCTTCCATCGTATCCAGTATTATTCTCTATAGAGTAATAATGGAAGACTTATGTACTGGACACAATACCGTGACTGGAACAATACACAAACAACCCACACATGGGAGAGAGGAGCTTACGACGACGTTTCGTTCAGACTTAGACCATTTACAAAGTCACACTAACATAAAAGAGAGGGAGCCAGTATATATAGGGGGGGGGGACAAGGACTGGAACACTTGAGGAAGAAAATGAAGTAGCGGTTGTGTTGCACATGAGTCTTATTCGAATATTTGTCAGCTTCGTAAATCAGTCGGTATTTTCATACCCTTTATACACTCCATTATAGACTAAGTTACATAAACTTACTCAGACTTTGCTCATATAAGAGTTGTGACTTGATGATAATCCAGGACGGACCGAAACCTCATCTGTAACTTCCTCCTAAAAGTGCTATTAGTGACTTTTATTGGGGGGAGGGGGGTTGAGATACCCATTTGAATTTATTCCATAAACAGACCTGCTCACATAAGTTTATTCAATATAGAGACCTTTTAACATACTAACCTTCTCACCAAGGTAGGGGAGATCAAAAAAAAAAAAAAAAAACATCATTCTCTCAATTCCTGGGTAGAGGCATGGTTGACAAATAGGCAGCAGAGAGTTTGCTAGGAGTACGCAGGAATCACAGTTCAAACGACTATGAACTGCAATATTCTCACCCCTCCAGAGTGCAGGCAGCGTACTTCTCACCTACACTACTCAAATCTCTCTAACCGGTTTCCCAGAGTGGCGGATGGTGCAGGCCTGCAAGAACACTCAGTGGTACCGCAAGTTTACGCTTGGATGAGAAGTGGCGACATCTTGGTGAAAGAGGTCGACTACATTGACGACCTCAACATAAAATACAATCTCATGCCCACTAAGACAAGGAAATCCCGAGGTAAGAGAGGCATGCACAATGCCAACTGTACAGGATGTAGCCTGTACAGGACGCATGAGCAGAGTCAAACGACATGGCTTTATCGTAGATTCCATTTCCAACGAAAGAAGTATGCTGTGGTTAAGGAGCCAGCTATAAGCACAGGAGAGGGACTGCGGAAGCCGGATTTACATGATGCACTAAAGAGTGTCTATATATACTCGATGTTAAAGTAGGCATTGACTCAAATATTACGAGCACTGCCCAGCAGATCCATCGAAATGAGGAATAAGGGTCAGATCAGGCAGTGGACTGCCAGCTAGGCGACACTACGGACAGCGATTAATAACTTGGAAAACTGTCCCAACTGTCCGAGGCACAACGCACAACCCATGACTAAATAATCCTGGGTGTCGTCGTCATCACATGGCGAGGAATTATATCCTCTGAGACATATACCTTCCTACATAAAGCCTTGGGGATTAGTGTGGTGGAGATTGGAATGTGATCCAAACAATAGAGGGATGGGTGCACGATGGGTTGGGGAGGAAGGTGCATAGAGCCTCTCTGATCTATGGTATTTAACTGGAGAAATATTTGGTCAGCCGTCCATCAATAATTCTTAATGATTTAACGAACTTCAGCTACGGCTAAAAGGAGAAAGAAAAATCGTCCGCGATTGTTTTCATTGGGGTACGACTGAATCTGACGGATCACGCTGGAGTATAACTGGAGAGGGTTTCGGGGGTCAACGCCCCCGTGGCCCGGTCTGTGACCAGGCCTCATGGTAGATCAGGGCCTGATCAACCAGGCTGTTACTGTTGGCCGCACGCAACCCGACGTACAAACCACAGCCCGGCTGGTTAGGTACTGACTTTAGGTGCCTGTCCAGTGCTTTCTTGAAGACAGCCAGGGGTCTATTGGTAATCCCCCTTATGTATGCTGGGAGGCAGGTGAAGTCTTGGGTCCCTGACACTTATTGTGTTCTCTTATCGTGCTAGTGGCACCCCTGCTTTTCATTGGGGGATGTTGCATCGTCTGCCGAGTCTTTTGCTTTCATGGGGAGTGATTTTCGTGTGCAAGTTTGGTACTAATCCCTCTAGGATTTTCCAAGTGTATATAATCATGTATCTCTCCCGCCTGCATTCTAGGGAGTACAGGTTGACCAACTTCAAGCGTTCCCAGTAATCGAGGCGTTTTATCACAGTTGTGTGCCGTGAAGGTTCTCTGTACATTTTCTAGGTCAGCAATTTCACCTGCCTTGAAAGGTGCTATTAGTGCGCAGCAATATTTCAGCCTAGATAGAATAAGCGACCTGAAGAGTGTCAACATATTTTTTTTTTCAACACGTCCGCCGTCTCCCACGGAGGCAGGGTGACTCAAGAGAAAGAAACGCTTTCAACATCATTAACACACAATCAGTCTTTGCAAAGGCGCTCAAATATGACAGTTTAGATGTCACTCCAAACAGCAAATATCCCAAACCCCTCCTTTAAAGTGCAGGCATTGTACTTCCCACCTCCAGGACTCAGGTCCTGGAGGTGGGAAAGGAAGTAATAACAGATTACATAGCAACTGGAAAAGTAGAAATAAACGTACAGAGGAACACTGGTGAGGCAGAAACAGCGATGCAAAATAGTGATACACAAGAGCAAGAGTGATGACCCAGAATGCCCCAAAGTGAACAAAACTACGAGTGCCACAAAAAAAACCCCACAAAACTGAGAGGGGCATCTGCAAATATGGATTAAAGTGCAAGTACTGATACACCTGCCATCAACTATAAGAGAAGGCTGACTTACCTGCATATTCTTTATGTACCAAGAGAATATCCCAGACAAACTAGCAGCACTTCAACTCTAACATTCATTTTATTAGAAAAAATATATAACATGAAAAAAGATAGTGTCAATAACATATATTTCTATATAAATACAGTGGTAACAATTATATTAAATAAATAACTACAACATAAGAAAACATATATATATATATTACACAAATAAATATAAAACATGATCAGTGTCACAAATAAACCCACCCACGAGAATAACAACAAAACAAAGATGAGTATTGTACATGGTACAATACAGAAGTTCAGTCTTGTTCTCCGAGTGGGTGTACTTGTACCATTATTTTCAACCTACTTCATCAGAAACAATAAATCCACCCACGTGTTTCTACTTTTCATGTACACTTTATCACTACAAGTTTTTCTGTATTATTTCCTTTATATATCTCACATGTTTTAATAAGTAGCACAGCATAACCATGTATTGGTATATATCTGACGACTGCATGTGTTAAACAACGCGTTGTTCATATACATCAGTATATACCTAAATTTATGTCTGTT
The DNA here is from genome assembly GCA_009830355.1 of Cherax destructor. Classification (NCBI taxonomy): domain Eukaryota; kingdom Metazoa; phylum Arthropoda; class Malacostraca; order Decapoda; family Parastacidae; genus Cherax; species Cherax destructor. The sequence continues at coordinate 97,368 of WNWK01005407.1, forward strand.
ATCAGTCTTAGTAAAGTCTCTTAAACAAATTCTACTACGTATATAAATCGCCTCTACACAAGAGCAATTTTCAGCTGCTTGTTATCTGCTTGTTATCGCTGTAGGAGAGCGTAAGTATATATACAAGGATAGTGGCATGTATCTAGTGGTGACAGTGTAGGTATCTAGTGGTGACAGCGTAGGTATCTAGTGGTGACAGTGTAGGTATCTAGTGGTGACAGTGTAGGTATCTAGTGGTGACAGTGTAGGTATCTAGTGGTGACAGTGTAGGTATCTAGTGGTGACAGTGTAGGTATCTAGTGGTGACAGCGTAGGTATCTAGTGGTGACAGCGTAGGTATCTAGTGGTGACAGTGTAGGTATCTAGTGGTGACAGCGTAGGTATCTAGTGGTGACAGCGTAGGTATCTAGTGGTGACAGCGTAGGTATCTAGTGGTGACAGTGTAGGTATCTAGTGGTGACAGTGTAGGTATCTAGTGGTGACAGTGTAGGTATCTAGTGGTGACAGTGTAGGTATCTAGTGGTGACAGTGTAGGTATCTAGTGGTGACAGTGTAGGTATCTAGTGGTGACAGTGTAGGTATCTAGTGGTGACAGTGTAGGTATCTAGTGGTGACAGTGTAGGTATCTAGTGGTGACAGTGTAGGTATCTAGTGGTGACAGTGTAGGTATCTAGTGGTGACAGTGTAGGTATCTAGTGGTGACAGTGTAGGTATCTAGTGGTGACAGTGTAGGTATCTAGTGGTGACAGTGTAGGTATCTAGTGGTGACAGTGTAGGTATCTAGTGGTGACAGTGTAGGTATCTAGTGGTGAGTGTAGGTATCTAGTGGTGACAGTGTAGGTATCTAGTGGTGACAGTGTAGGTATCTAGTGGTGACAGTGTAGGTATCTAGTGGTGACAGTGTAGGTATCTAGTGGTGACAGTGTAGGTATCTAGTGGTAACTGTGTCTGGCGGTGGTAATAAAAATTTGGTGTGTAATCTAATAATGCCACAGCAGAAATCTAGTTCTTGACCTCGCCATTGTTCGAGGATATTCAGAATGAAGTGTGTCTGGACGTTTCACTTATCGTATACAGAAGACCAAGTCACTAGTCTGGTGTTCTCTCTCTCTGTATCCAAGTACTTCTTTTCCTGGTAGGGGTACCATGTTACCAGGCTGTTGGAATCCCCGTCTAAGTAACCTCCTGGGTAGCCTTTAGTATATCTTCCTGGGAATCCCACTGTGGTACTCGGGTTTCCTGTTTTTTGGGGCAAGTGCTCCACATTACTATTATATTCAATTATATTTTTGCTAAGCTTTTCTTTAATGCCATAAAATCTGTCGTAGTCCCACATAGGAAGGACATAGTAGGGTTTACTGGTAATAATGGCTGCAGGTGGTGGCCCTGCCAGAGGCATCTTCACCACCATTTCATCTTCATTAATACGATCTGCTCTCGGTGGCTTTGTACGAGGAAGGATATGCATTGGCACTCTGGTAGGCCAGTTGTTGTTATGTATTACAGTATCAGGATACCAGGTGATCAGGTCTCCTATCTGACCTTCCCGCTCCTCTGCAAGATCTAATACGTTCCTTCTGACTCTCGTTTTATCTGTTATCTTTTCAATAGAGTCTCCTAAGTCTCCGACATTTCTCCCGTGATGGTCGCCAGACAAAGAGTCAGAGGCTGCAGTGACTCCATCAGCGTCAGCTCCAGTTAACATATTTCCAGCTCTTAAATCGTCTCCCGACGTGGTACTGGGCATCTCTGACACTAGTGACATGAAGTTGCCGGATACCTTAGAGTTGGTAACGTGAAGCACTGTCGTTGCCTCCTCTACACCCTCCTCCAGGTGGCCTCCAGCATGCTGAGGAGGCAAGGATGACACCAAAGATAGGGAAGAAAACGGAAAAGCAGGAGACTGAGATAATGTAGGTAAGGAGCTGAAAGACAGAGGTAAGAGAGAGACGTCAGGAGATAATGTTGAAGAGGAGAGGTCACCATATAAATAAGAGCTTCCGTCATTAGTGGTTCCTGCCACCTCTTCCAAAGACTCTGATACGAAAGATGTTGACACTGTTATTGGAGAGTTCTCTCTTGCATCACTGGAGGGCATCTTAGCAAACCTAGCTGGCCCAATCTGAGGAATATCTGCAGCTGAATCTGAGAATCTAGCATTTGATCTTTCTCGGTTTAGTGTTAAGTCATTAGAGGGGGTAGCAGCTTGAAATGGCTCAGGTTTGTTTCTCTCTCTCTCTGCCTGTATGGTTCTGTGTTCTAGTTCACCCAGCTGTCCTGACTCGCCAGGTTCTGCTTTCTCATTTCTCGTGACATTGAGATCCGAGAGATTACTTGCAGAACCAGAATTATTTTTAGAGTTGTTTTGCAAATGTGATGAGCCATTCTCCAATGAGTCTGTAGTTAAATTCCGCCGTCTGATCGAATATTCCACTCTAATGGTGGGGTCGCCCAACTGAGTGCTGTTATTTTGTCGGTGAACAGTCTTAGTACCTAAGGAATTAACCGTAGTGTTGCCATGTGTGGCTACTGTGTTGTTGACAACGTCAAACTCAGTGTCCCTACCATGCGTCCTCTCTCTCATTCCACTTTGAGAGTCGCTACTCATTTCAGGTAACAGAGAGATTACGAAAGTATCACCAAATTTCGTCTCTCCCACCTTCCTCACCTCAGCAGTTTTAGAAATCAGACCAGCCGAGGAAAGGTTCTTTCTTCCGTGTTCCTCTCCTGGCTGATATGAACCTTCTTGAAGATCGAGAGACATTATACCTCAGAGCACTGTTATTGCCTAGGGAAGTTACTAGAGACTGACCAAAACTTGGCAGCGTCTCTTGCAGCTTCTTCGATACAAAACTGGGAACTTTAACGTTCTTGAAAGTTTCATCCTGCAGCGAGCCAATACCATTTGTCGGGTCAGTCCGAGGAGTAACTCCACTTTGAAGCAGAGGATTGGCATATTGATCAACCTGTAGATGGTGGGGGCTATCTGGTAGGGGTCTTGGGGCTCTACGCTCAAGACCTGGAGTTAAGCCTGCCGGGATACCAAGCGGAAGACCAGCAACAAGATCAGGGGACAGGAGGGAGGAGATGTTGAGGAAGTGTTCCGAGAAGTTCCGCTTCCCAGGATGGAATCCACTCCGCCCGAGACCAAACGTAGGCACCATCCTTACCTTAGCATCTATAAGGAAGAACACCAGAGGTTATCATACAGTAACTTAATATCTGTAGAAAAACAACCAAGGTTAATAGACAGTAAAACTCTGAAACATAGCAAATACTTGTCAAATGGGTGATTTCTTTATGATTAGTCTAAATAAGCATGGATCAACATCAACAATGTTTATCCCTATTCTATTCTATCATATGTTACTCCTTTCCAATAAAAATAGCATAGACCGAAGGCATTGTTGCCGCTGCTAGAGGTCTGAAGCTTTGTTTGCTGTGTTAATCACTCACGGAATTAATAAGAGTATTATGACTCGACTCCTTTTACGATAATGACATTACAAGGGCAAGAGTTCACTGTCATGATGACTTCTCAGCTCAAGTCTCAAGATAATATCAGTGAACCTTGGGTGAAAATGGAAGACACTAACTATGTGATGCTGTGTATTTACACGGGTCGATCAGTAAAGTTAAGTGCCCCCGGGTCTGGGTCCCACCATATAGGATAATGAGACCTTCATAGGCTACTGGTATCCTACCTCCATGTAACATTACGTAACGAATATACCTATTGTAACAAATCTGTCTGCTCCCTTCCTCAACACAACACGTCGAACTGGAGCTCGATTACCACAAATGCAGTTAAGTGAGTATGTACACTCACACAAATGCAACATTTCCAGCAGGTTATAAAATGCTGAGGAAAGAACGAAAGAGAAAATGAGTGGGGGAGTATTATGAGATGAGAATACACAGCGGCTCAGTCACATATGCTCAATCATTACTGCAGGACCTAAAGTAATAGCTGCAGCAATCTACAACCCACAGCCAAACAACCAAGCTGAATATAAGCTTGACTGACCCCGCAACCACAACTAGGTGAGTACAACTAGGTGAGGTGAGTACATATGCTCAATCATTACTGCAGGACCTAAAGTAATAGCTGCAGCAATCTACAACCCACAGCCAAACAACCAAGCCTGAATATAAAAACAATCTGGCAATGGTTAACACCATAGCAGGAGAAGCAGTAGAGAGAGCCTAAATGATCAAAGGAAGGAGGAGGAGGAGGAGGTGTTGATTCACCGGGAATTCTCCCAGCCCGGGTCTATTCCAGATGGCGACCCGGCTCCGGCTCCCTGACATGGGAGTATCATAGACCTATGTCTCCCATGGGAGGAGGTACAAGTACCCCCTCATTGTTGGGACCAACTGTCCCCAGGCCTAGCTACATTCCCACCAGCACGGGGCTCGAAGGGAGAAGCTAGGCCTCTCAGGTCTGCCATCTTCCCTGACGGGAAGGGCAGGCTTGTGAGCTGCAGATGGTAGCAAGCTCCAGCCTTGGCACCTACCCTGCCCTAGAAGGGCTGGGCATGGTGATCGACCTTCTATATATTCCAAATGATCAAAGTAAAGCTACTGATTATCGGAGACTTTACACATAACGAAACAGACTGAGAGAAATGAGAACACATGGAGGACCTGACAGGTAGAAGGGTAAGATGATGGTGGTGGTGATGCATGTATCATCATATCAGACATAATGAAAAAAAAAGGAAGGGATGAACTAGCAAGACTTGAGTTTGGAATAAATGGCACTCAGATGCAGTGGATACCCTTTTTAACGACAAGGTATAAGATCTATTTAGATTTTTAACCGGGAGGGTTAGCCACCCAGGATAATCCAAGGAAGTCAGTGCATCATCGAGAACTGTTTTATTTCCAGTGAGGTCCTTCAATCTTGTCTCCCAGGATGCAACCCACAAAAGTCGACTAATACCCAGGTACCTACTTACTGTTAGGTGAACAGGGACAGCAAGTGTATGGAAACATACCCAACATTTCCACCCATGCCGGGGATTGAACCATGGACAGTCAGTGTGAGGCGAGTGTTGCCAAGTCAACTAAGAATCTTCATAAAGTCAATGACTCTGAGGGCAAAACGTTGTTGTTAATAATGGTATGGACTGGATCTAAGCGTCCTTCATTACACCTTGTTGGTATTTACGTACCATTCCAGTTCAAAGACTGTACTTTGATTTCACTTTCAGCACATCTGACAGAAAAATATTGATTACAGGAAGTCTCTGGATGCTGGTGCCACACAGCCCTGAGGTTTGACTACCTGGCAGAGGTAAACCTAGACAGAAGCACAGCAGGAGCAGCAAGTTATAAACCAACCTTAAGGTGAGAATGTAGTGATACCGCTCTTGTGGAGAGCCGCAGCAGGACACAATACGGCACCACCTCAGGGGGCCCCTAACAATAACAACAAACAGTACGGCGATGGCCCAGCATGGCGTGTGGTCTCGCTCTTACACAAATACATTCGTGATGCAGATTACATGGTGTTAAATATGTCGCCAGTAGCATAGCTTTTTTGAGGACATATGCACCTTAAAACCGTCCCAGCAGCAGTCATTAGATGTATTTTCTTCTGTTGCAGACATTAATGGATTTTGTGTTCAAAAAAACCTAGAAATGAGGCCTTTTTTTTATCACAACAATTTATTGAACACAAATATCCTGGGCTACCTGGTGGCGATTCTGAGCTAGAATACACAGCAAAATGGAGCGTTTACTGAAACCTGAGAGGCTAGACTCTGACCCCAGTGTATCAACGGCTGCTCAGGAATGGAAGCACTGGTTTAAGACTTTCGAAAACTTCTTGAGAGCCTTTCCTCAGGAAGATCTAGATAAACTAAGCCTGCTCGTCAACTTTGTGTCACCTAAAATCTATGAGGTTATTTCTGAGTGTAATACCTATGAAGATGCTATCAATGCCCTCAAGTCTCAGTATATTAAGCCCACAAATGAAATCTTTGCACGATATCGTCTTGCAACTCGCCGCCAGCAGATTGGTGAATCCTTAGAGGAATACTTTCAAGCATTGAAAATATTAGGTAAGGACTGTAACTTCCGAGCGGTGACAGCTTCTCAGTATTGTGAAGAGTCCATCAGGGATGCTTTTATCAGTGGCCTGCAATCACCAATAATAAGGCAGCGTTTATTGGAGAATAAAACTCTGGACTTAGCCACTACCCTTGACCAGGCAAGATCATTAGATTCATTAGATTCGAGTGGTAAGTGCTGTAACTCCCGACCAAGACTCTTTTAATGAGGTTACCGTGGAACCTGCTTCAGTGACAGCAGCTGCAGGCACAAAGTGTTTCTTTGTGGTTTTTCAAGACATCCACGTCCAAAGTGTCCGGCTCGTGAAGCAATGTGCCATCAATGCCATAGAAAGGTCACTTTGCTAAAGTATGTCGTGCTAATACATCAACAAGAGCTAGTGCTTCTATGCATTCCGACCAGGCGACTCTAGCAACAGTGACTTCTGCGGCTGCTCCAAATTCACTGTCAAAGGCAGTTGTGAAAGTGTTCATCAAAGGAACAGAAGTAGATGGTCTGATTGACAGTGGCAGCTCAGAGAGTTTCATCAACCTTGACGTAGTTAAACGCCACTCCTTGACGGTACATCACTCATCAGGTACCGTTTCCATGGCATCAACATCTCTCTATTCAGACGTTAGGGTTTTGTAGGTAAACCTTAGAGTTAATGACAGGGATTATCAAGATGTACATTTAGCTGTTCTGCCACAACTGTGCTCTGATGTGATCCTTGGTCAGGACTTTCAGAAGCGTCATGGTAGTGTTACCTTAACATATGGAGGTGAACTGCCTCCTCTCGTTGTCTGTGGTCTTAGCACTTTAAGGGTAGACCCACCAAAGCTGTTTGCGAATCTTACTGCGGATTGTCATCCTATATCAGCTAAGTCACGCCGCTATTCTTATGAAGATAGGATGTTCATTGAGAAAGAAACTCAGAGGCTGCTGAAGGAGGGTATTATAGAACCAAGTAATTCTCCGTGGCGTGCACAGGTCGTTGTTGTCAAGGATGATTATAGGAAACGGAGGCTGGCTATCGACTATTCTGAGACAATCAACAAATTTACTTCTTGATGGGTACCCTCTACCTCGAATTGATGATACAGTGAACAAAATTGCTCAGTACTATGTGTTTAGCACAATTGATCTACGAAGTGCCTATCATCAAGTCCCTATAAGGAATGAAGATAAACCATACACAGCGTTTCAGGCTAGTGACGGCCTCTATCAGTTTACCAGAGTCCCTTTTGGGGTTACCAATGGGGTAGCCTGTTTCAACGAATTATGGATTCACTCATTCAGGAAGAGCAACTTATGGGAACTTATGCATATTTAGATAATGTTACCATTTGTGGCAAGACCCAGGAGGAACATGATGCAAACCTTGATAAGTTTTGGAAGCTGCCAAGAAGAAAATATCAGTTACAATGAAGAAAAGTGCACTTTTTCCACTAAAGGCTTAACATCCTTGGTTATGTGGTGGAAGGAGGTGCAATATCCCCAGACCCTGAAAGACTTCGACCTCTACGGAACTTCCAATGCCCCAAGACAAAAAGTCACTCCAAAGAACTCTTGGTCTTGTTGCTTATTACTCACAGTGGATCTACAACTATTCAAGTAAAGTTCGCCCACTGAGTGCTACCACGATATTTCCTGTGACAAAGGAAGCAGAAACTGCTTTCTATACTCTCAAACAGGATATTGAAAACTCAAGGTGGAAACGGATGCATCTGAAGTTGCCATTGCTGCAGTCCTATCTCAGGCAGGACGTCCCGTTGCTTTCTTTTCAAGAACTTTTCAAGGATCAGAGAAGTGCTATGCTGCTGTAGAAAAGGAAGCCCAGGCCATCATAGAAGCAGTTCGCCACTGGAGGCATTATTTAACAGGCAGACATTTCACTGTAAGGACTGACCAACGGTCCGTGATGTATATGTTTGACAAGAAGCACAAAAGTAAGATCAAGAATGACAAGATATTACGCTGGAGGATGGAACTATCGTGTTATAACTTTGATATTCTGTATCGACCGGGTGAAGAAAACATTTCACCTGATGCATTCTCTAGGTCCCACTGTGGAGCAGCATGTCATGATTTGCAATCACTCTCAGAGCTCCACAAGGCCTTGTGTCACCCAGGAGTTACACGCCTGTATCATTTTGTTAAATCTAAGAATATGCCCTACTCAGTGGAAGAGGTGCGACAAGTGATCAGATCATGCAGAGTATGTGCAGAGTGCAAGCCAAACTTTCACCAGCCAGAGAAAACTCATCTCATAAAAGCCACCCAGCCTTTCGAGAGACTGAATATAGATTTCAAAGGACCTCTACCAAGCATAAACCAGAATAGGTATTTCCTTAACATAGTAGATGAATATTCTAGGTTTCCTTTTGTGTTCCCCTGTGCAAATATGACTGCTTCAACTGTCATCAGTTGTCTTTCCCAGTTATTCGCTATTTTGGTATGCCGGCCTATATCCATTCAGACAGGGGATCCTCGTTCATGAGTAATGAACTTCATGAGTTTTTGGCTAACAAAGGGATTGCTTGCAGCAGAACAACAAGCTACAACCCTCAAGGCAATGGTCAAGTGGAGCGGTTCAATGGTACTATATGGAAGTCAGTTACAATGACAATGAAATCTCGCAATCTACCGGTTCAACACTGGCAGACTGTCTTACCTGATGCCCTTCACTCTATTAGATCATTGCTGTGCACAGCTACTAAGGCTACCCCTCATGAGAGACTCTTCAACTATTCACGTCGTTCCTCTACGGGAGCCTCCATGCCCACCTGGTTATGTCACCCTGGACCCATTCTCCTGAAGAGTCACCGTAGGATGAACAAGACGGATCCTTTAGTGGAAGAGGTAGAGCTCCTACAAGCTAATCACATTATGCCCACATTCGCTACCAAAATGGTGAAGAGACTACTGTATCTACAAGACACTTAGCCCCAGTTGAAACCAATGTTAGTGCGGAATCTCAAGATACACCAATAGATGTTGCGAAAGATGCTTCGGTTTCTCCAGGAAGCCTTTTCAGGCTACCCTATTGAAATAGAGGATGCCGCTCCAGTAGATAGTCAAACCCCGCTAGAAAATACCGAACCCGGTGAAGAGGCTCAAGGGCTACGAAGGTCTGGACGTACACGTCACCCACCTAACCGTTTGGAGGATTACTGTATCTGATATTTTAGAAGGGAGATTGTAGTGATACCGCTCTTGTGGAGAGCCGCAGCAGGACACAATACGGCACCACCTCAGGGGGCCCCTAACAATAACAACAAACAGTACGGCGATGGCCCAGCATGGCGTGTGGTCTCGCTCTTACACAAATACATTCGTGATGCAGATTACATGGTAAGCTTAAATATGTCGCCAGTAGCTATAGCTTTTCTGAGGACATATGCACCTTACATCACCTGTCCTGCAGCAGCAGTCATTAGATGTATTTTCTTCTGTTGCAGACATGTACCATGGATTTTGTGTTCAATAAAGCCTAGAAATGAGGCCTGTGTTTTTATCACAACAGGCATTAAGCCAGGATATACATAGTGTGTAAAGTTATACGTATAAACTGTAATAAGGGGAAGAAGCGAGAGGATAGGAATCGCTACCCCGATCAACCACATGTTAAGTAACGCCCGGTCCCGTGGGCGTACAGAGCTCAAGGAAATTCATCTTCCTTGACTCGACGGGACAACGCACATCAAGACCTTGACGGACGACCTATATCGACCGTGCAAGATCACGAGATCTATCGAAGCCCATCAACAAGAATGCAGCCACCCCACCGTAAGTATATTGTATCCTCGTACTAGCTGGCCAGTAGGTATGTTGATATATTGTGTGTCTGCGGTGGGAATAATGAAGATCTCCCGTGAACACCCAAGACGCAGATAAGGGGTGAGTGAACATTAATCACTGTACTCTCTCCTCATTCTCCTCAATCAGTCCTATATCCTATATCTAAACTATACAGTCCACTAAAAATTTAATCATACCATACTTATTATTATCATTTCTTCAAATTTATTTACACTGGTCCAGAGCGTATTGGGGTGAGTGTGATAATATCGAAGGATCCCCTCGAGTGCGACCAGGAGTGGGTAAAATTTCTCACACACCTTGTGGGAGTGACTGCAGTAAAATTATACTAGTCGGTCATCTCCCCGGGAGATTGTTTGTTGCAAGTGGCGGTGTCCCAGATAGACAATCTCCACAATTTCCACAAATAATAATAATAATAGTTTATTTAGACATGATACAATGTTGTTATTTAGACATGATACATAGTTAGGTATAAATGAGGTGTACATGTCAAAAGCCCTAATATGCTGTGCATTGTGGGCATTCTTCAAATTCAAATTCAAATTCAATTTTTTATTTCTGGTAATATACAAGGTGGGGTGTACTTATAATTATGCATTTTATGAAGTAGATATTACAAGATGGCCAATAATATGCCTAGGTATGCCTAGGCTTTTCAGGCAGTCTTATGATAGGTCTTACTCTATAGTGACACAATGATTATACAGATAGTAAGGTTAGGTAATTGTAGTGATTAACTAGGTTTACAAAATTGAGGTACTGGAATTTAAACATTTAAGAATTTAACAATTAGTTTATATATTAATGGTAAGGTGATGTATTGGCATATTACAGTTTCTATATTGGAGTGTTTAGGCAAAACTTATGACTAGCTTAATAATTATGAAGCAACAGTTGTATTAGAATTTTGGTAAGTTCTGTGCAAATTAAGGGAGAATCACAGATATCAATAAGTGTATTTTGCTGTGGATATGTGCAAGGTAAAGTAGTTTTCATGTGGTTAGCTATCGGTTGGGTGCGTAAGTGAGATAAGATGTTTTTTAACGGTGCTTTTGAAAATGGAATTTGTGTCTGCAGTTTTAGAGTTTTCAGGCAGGGAGTTCCAGATTTTAGGCCCTTTTATGCGCATTGAATTTTTGTATAGATTTAGTCGGACACGGGGAATGTCAAATAGATGTTTATGTCTGGTATTATGTCTATGGGTCCTGTCGCAACTGTCAAGAAAGTGTTTTAGCTCAGGGTTAAAGTTGGAATTAATGGTTCTATAAATGTAGATAGCAGAGTAGTAAGTATGGATGTTCTGAACAGTGAGTAGGTTTAGGTCTTTGAAGAGTGGGGGGGTGTGCTGCCTAGCGTTGGATTGCGTGATAATTCTTACTGCGGCTTTCTGTTGGGTTATTATTGGCTTTAGGTGGGTAATTGCTGTTGATCCCCATGCACAAATTGCATATGTGAGGTAGGGATAGATGAGTGAGTAGTATAGTGTGAGTAGGGCTGATTGTGGTACATAATACCGTATCTTAGAGAGGATCCCCACAGTTTTGGACACTTTCTTTGTTATGTGTTGGATATGGGTGCTGAATTTCAGGCTGCTGTCAAGGTGGAGGCCCAGGAACTTGCCCTCATTATGTTTAGCAATAGGTGTAGTGTTGATCTTAATGTTTAATTGTGGATCACCTGCTCTGTTGCCAAACATAATATAGAAGGTCTTATCAGTGTTGAGTGTAAGTTTATTGGCTGTCATCCATGTTGATATTTTAATTAATTCGTCGTTAACAATTGTATTAAGCGTGGCAAGGTTTGTGTGGGAGATGACATAAGTTGTGTCATCAGCAAAGTATTAGTTTCAGGTGTTGTGATACATTGGGAAGATCATTGATGTATAAGAGGAAGAGCAGGTAAAAAATATGGTTGATAATTTACAAAATAGGTATAATTGTGTATGTAAGTTGTAAAATTTGAACATAAGTTGAACATAATAATTTATTAATTCAAATTCAAATTCTTTATTTCTGGTAATATACAAGGTGGGGTGTACTTATAATTATACATTTTATGACGTAGATATTACAAGATGGCCAATAATATGCCTAGGTATGCCTAGGCTTTTCAGGCAGTCTTATGATAGGTCTTACTCAATAGCGACACAATGATAATACAGATAGTAAGGTTAGGTAATTGTAGTGATTAGCTAGGTTTACAAAATTGAGGTACTGGAATTTAAACATTTAAGAATTTAACAATTAGTTTATATATTAATGGTAAAGGTGATGTATTGGCATAATACAGTTGCAATGCATAATATCTTTATTTTACTACAAGTACATGTACATGATATACAGGCCTAGCTGACATCAGTGACATACTACTATATAGAAAGTCCCTTGTTATGCTGAGCATTTCGGGCAGATTAGGTCAGTGTCCTAGGATGCGACTCACACCAGTCGACTAACACCCAGGTACCCATTTTACTGATGGGAACATAGACAACTGGTGTAAAGAAACACGCCCAATGTTTCTGCCCTGGCTGGGAATCGAACCCAGGCCCTCGCCGTGTGAAGCGAGAGCTTTAGCCACCAGACCATGTTTATGGAGCAACTTGCAATGTGAACAGACTGACTGATGTTGTAGTGGCCAGGCTTAGGCTTGGTTACAAGTACTTCTGGCAGTTTGGGAGACACAGATGATGATCAAACTAAATGCAAATTATGTGATCAGGCATATGGTCACTGTCTTGAACACTATGTGCTTAATTGTCCACTTATTGAGGAATATAGAGATAGACAGTATAATAACCTATGTGACATGTCAAGATATCTTATTCATGAAATAAGATACCAGTTATACTAAGCAAATTTTCTAAATTTGCTTGTAACAGATAAGTGAAATGTAGATATAAATCCAAATTTACAATTGTTAATCCTTTTGGGGCCTAGTGCTCTTGCGCTACCCTCCACAGGATGGATATGGAGTGCACAATAAACTAGCCACTTCGGTGGCAAAATCTAATCTACGCCTTGTAAGTGATTTCGTATTATTTCCCATGTTAAAATGCCGTTTTCTTTGAGTACGCCAGCGAGGCAATAGAAAACCGTATACTTATAAGCAGGAACATTGCTAGATTAAGGTCTCCGATGACTGCACTCTCCGGTATATCACACTTATTATTATTATGGCCGTCTTTATTATGCTTTTATCTTATATATCTTATGTCTGATATCATTATTGAATAAATGTTATAAGCAGATAAAGTGTATTAGTAATAATAACGTCAGTTATAATCAAACCGCTGATCATGCAACTTACTTAACTATCGTCCTTGGCTGCCTCTTGACTCCTCCCACCTGTGCTATAAGCCCCTCCTACCTCTGCAATAAGCCCCTCCCACCTCTGCAATAAGCCCCTCCCACCTCTGCAATAAGCCAATAAGCCGCTCCAACACTATTATGATGTAGAGTGGTAAATTTAGTGTATTGGAAATAAATATAGAGAAAATTAAACAAAACAAAAAATTCATGTCGTGCGGTCACAAACTTTTTTACCTTGCGCATCGTAAGATAATATTTTTCAAATAGATATAATTTGCTTTAGAAACGTTGTATTAAAATGGGATTTTCACCAAATGTTGCCAGATTCTTAAACTATTTTTTCTGTCAAAACTCATTTTCCATATTTTTCAATTATTTTCGTACGCCGCCAAAAAATGTTCCACCCTGGGTAAAGGCACCACTGACTCCCCTGCTAATCCAGGTAAAAACATTCTGGTTGTGGGTGACTCACAGAAAACACCTTCCATATATCTTACCTGTAACAGAGATAGGAATGTTAGAGTGTGCTTCCCAGGAGCCGGTGTTGATGAGTCAACAGGTTGGATAATATTATATCAGGTAATGGGAACAAGCCCATCATGTGTTTCCTTACACCTGTTGTCATGTTCACCTAGCAGCAAATAGGTACCTGGGTTGTTAGTCGACTGGTGTGGGTCGCATCCTGGGGGACAAGATTAAGGACCCCAATGGAAATAAGACAGACAGTCCTCGATGACGCACTGACTTTCTTGGGTTATCCTGGGTGGCTAACCCTCCGGGGTTAAAAATCCGAAGAAATCTTATCCTATCTTATCATTTCATCATTTACTGTACCAGGAAAATCACTAGGGAACAGAGAGGCCTACAAAGGACAATAAAAATTAGGTCAATTAGAAACTACAGTAAAGAAACATTGGTAAATATGCTACACAATTGTGACTGGTCAGTGATAACAAGTTCCACGGACGTAAATGATGCCTGGGAAAAATTCAAAACAATGTTCACTGCCATCCTTGATAATATTGCACCAGTTAAAGAGGTTAGGATTAAACGAAGAACTGAACCCTGGATAACTACTGAGATATTATATAATATGGTGGTCTGGTGGCTAAAGCTCTCGCTTAACACGGCGAGGGCCTGGGTTCGATTCCCAGCCAGGGCAGAAACATTGGGCGTGTTTCTTTACACCTGTTGTCTATGTTCCCCATCAGTAAAATGGGTACCTGGGTGTTAGTCGACTGGTGTGAGTCGCATCCTGAGACACTACCTGGAGAGAATTCCAGGGGTCAACGCCCCCGCGGCCCGGTCTGTGACCAGGCCTCATGTTGGACCAGATCCTGATCAACCAGGCTGTTACTGCTGGCCGCACGCAGTCCAACGTACGTGTAGTGATACCGCTCTTGTGGAGAGCCGCAGCAGGACACAATCGGCACCACCTCAGGGGGCCCCTAACAATAACAACAAACAGTACGGCGATGGCCCAGCATGGCGTGTGGTCTCGCTCTTACACAAATACATTCGTGATGCAGATTACATGGTAAGCTTAAATATGTCGCCAGTAGCTATAGCTTTTCTGAGGACATATGCACCTTACATCACCTGTCCTGCAGCAGCAGTCATTAGATGTATTTTCTTCTGTTGCAGACATGTACCATGGATTTTGTGTTCAATAAAGCCTAGAAATGAGGCCTGTGTTTTTATCACAACAGTACGAACCACAGCCCGGCTGATCAGGTACCGACTTGAGGTGCCTGTCCAGTGCCTGCTTGAAGACAGCCAGGGGTTTGTTGGTAATCCCCCTGATGTATGCTGGGAGGCAGTTGAACAATCTTGGGCCCCTAACACTTATTGTGTTGTCCCTCAACATGCTAGTGGCACCCCTGCTCTTCATTGGGGGGATGTTACATCGCCTGCCGAGTCTTTTGCTTTCGTAGGGAG
Source organism: Cherax destructor (assembly GCA_009830355.1). Lineage (NCBI taxonomy): Eukaryota > Metazoa > Arthropoda > Malacostraca > Decapoda > Parastacidae > Cherax > Cherax destructor. The sequence goes on from WNWK01005407.1 coordinate 112,496, forward strand.
TGATTTTTGTGTGCAAGTTTGGTACTAAGCCCTCGAGAATTTTCCATGTGTATATAATAATGTATCTCTTCCGCCTGCGTTCTAGAGAGTACAGGTTTAGGAACTTCAAGCGTTCCCAGTAGTTGAGGTGGTTTATCGCACTTATGCGTGCGGTGAAGGTTCTCTGCACATTTTCAAGGTCAGCAATTTCACACGCCTTGAAAGGTGCAGTTAGTGTGCAGCAATATTCCAGCCTAGATAGAACAAGCGATTTGTAAAGTGTCAACATGGGCTTGGCATCCCTGGCTTTGAAGGTTCTCATTATCCATCCTGTCATTTTTCGAGCAGATGCAATTGCTACTTTGTTATGGTCCTTGAAGGTGAGATCCTCTGACATGATCACTCCTAGGTCTTTGACATTAGTTTTTCGCTCTATTGTGTGGTTGGAATTAGTTTTGTACTCCGATGAGATTTTAATTTCTTCACGTTTTCCGTATCTGAGTGATTGAAATTTATCATCATTGAACTTCATATTGTTTTCTGCAGCCCATTTAAAAATTTGGTTTATGTCTGCTTGGAGTCTTGCAGTGTCTTCAACGGTGGACACTGTCATACAGATTCGGGTGTCATCTGCAAAGGAAGACACAGCACTGTGGCTTATATCCCTGTCAATGTCTGATATGAGGATGAGGAATAGGATGGGAACAAGTACTGTGCCTTGTGGAACAGAGCTTTTCACAGTAGCTGCCTCAGACTTTACTCTGTTGACTACTACTCTTTGTGTTCTACATGTTAGGAAATTATAGATCCATCTACCAACTTTTCCTGTTATTCCTTTATCACGCATTTTGTGTGCTATTACACCATGGTCACACTTGTCAAAGGCTTTTGAAAAATCTGTGTATATAACATCTGCATTCTGTTTATCTTCTAGAGCATCCAGGACCTTGTCGTAGTGGTCCAGTAGTTGGGACAGACAGGAGCGGCCTGCTCTAAACCCATGCTGTCCTGGGTTGTGCAATTGATGGGTATCAAGATGGGTGGCGATCTTGCTTCTTAGAACCCTTTCAAAGATTTTTATGATATTGGACGTTAGCGCAATTGGTCTGTAGTTATTTGCTATTGCTTTACTGCCCCCTTTGTGGAGCGGGGCTATGTCTGTTGTTTTTAGTAGCTGCGGGACGATCCCAGTGTCCATGCTCCCTCTCCATAGAATGTTAAAAGCATGTGATAGGGGCTTCTTGCAGTTCTTGATGAACACGGAGTTCCATGAGTCTGGGCCTGGAGCGGAGTGCATGGGCATGTCATTTATTGCCTTTTCGAAGTCATTTGACGTCATGGTGATGTCAGAAAGGCATGCGTCTGTCAAGTTCTGTGGCACTCTCATAAAAAAATCATTTAGGTTTTCGATTTTCAGTCTGGTTAGTGGCTCGCTAAAGACCGAGTCATACTGGGATTTAATTAACTCACTCATTTCCTTGCTGTCATCTGTGTAGGACCCATCCCGTTTAAGTAGGGGCCCAATAGTGGTTGTTGTTCTCGACTTTGATTTTTCATAGGAAAAGAAATACTTAGGGTTTCTTTCAATTTCATTTATGGCTTTTAGTTCTTCCCGTGTCTCTTGATTCCTGTAAGATTCCTTTAGTTTTAATTCGATGTTTGCTATTTCTCTGACTAGTGTCTTCCTACGTATTTCAGATATATTGGCCTCCTGTAGCCGCTCTGTTATTCTTTGCCTTCGCCTGTATAGGGAGCGCCTCTCTCTCTTTCTAGTTTGCATCTTCTCCTACTTTTCCTTAAGGGAATTTGCCTTGAGCAAACCTCAAGTACAACAGAGTTAATTTGTTCTAGACACAGGTTGGGATCCGTGATGCTTAGGCAATCTTCCCAGTTTATATCATTTAGGACTTGGTTTACTTGGTCCCACCTTATGTTTTTGTTATTGAAGTTGAATTTGGAGAAAGCTCCCTCACGGCTGATCACATTTTGTTGATCTGGGGCTTCCCGCATGCATGTCTGGACCTTTATTATGTTGTGATCTGAGTATATTGTTTTTGATATGATGACATTTCGTATCAGATCATCATTGTTGGTGAAGATGAGGTCCAGCGTATTCTCTAATCTTGTGGGCTCTACTATTTGCTGGTTTAAGGTGAACTTGGTGCAGAGATTTAAAAGTTCATGCATATGTGAATTTTCATCTGAGCTGCCTCCTGGTGTTATCTCTGCTACCATATTGTTTGCAATGTTCCTCCATTTTAGGTGCCTGAGGTTGAAATCCCCCAGTAGCAAGATGTTGGGGGCAGGAGCTGGAAGATTTTCCAGACAGTGGTCAATTTTCAGAAGCTGTTCCTGGAATTGTTGGGACGTTGCATCCGGGGGCTTGTAGACAACCACGATGACCAGGTTTTGATTCTAGACCTTTATTGCTAATACTTCAACTACATCATTTGAGGCATTTAGTAGTTCTGAACATATAAGTGACTCTGTGATATACAGGCCAACCCCCCCTTTTTGCCTGTTCACTCTGTCACACCTGTATAGGTTGAAGCCCGTGATCCATATTTCATTGTCCAAGTGATCTCTTATGTGGGTCTCTGTGAAAGCCGCAAATATAGCATTTGACTCTGTAAGCAGTCCACGAATGTAAGGTACCTTGTTGTTTGTTGCTGGCTTTAGACCCTGTATATTAGCAAAGATGAATGTAGTTGGATTGGTGGTATTGGTGGTAGGGAGGGGGGTCTTTTTTTCCTGGCTCTAATATCTGCTGTAATGGAGTGGAGGCCACTGACTGTGATTCCACTAAAGAAATGATTGCAGTTGGTGTACAATTTCTGTCATTTCCTGCCAGCTTTTTTTCCTTCCTGGCACTAAAAAACCTCTCTCTCCGGAGTGGCTGTGGCTACCCTGATTTTGCCATGGTCTGGATGTTCTGTGTCGCCTTGTACCCTTTAGGTGGTATGCCTGGCAATATAAGTTATAGCACTGTCTTTCCTGAATTGATGTGTGGCACATTTCAGGGTGGAAAAACTTACAGGACGGGAGGTTGCATTTGCCTGTTTTCATATGGGAACAGCATTTTCTGGGGTGATCATAATTGCATGTCCCATCTGATTTCCCAGATTTTCCATGCCTGCAGATACCAAGTGCATAATATTCACATAGGCCTGGTTTCCGTTTGCCCTGGTTTTTTGTGACTGTGTTCCCCATTGGTGGGTGTGTTCCTGTCTCGTGTCTGTCTTCGTTACTAGTGCTAACAATGGAGCCTTCAACTGTTTCCGGTAATTTATCTTCAGTATTTCCCTGGGCATCCCCTTGTTTACTATCTACCGTGTTATTGCTAGTTTGTAACACTGTTTTGTGTGTGTCCTTATCTACACCTGTTTCCCCATCATTTATTTCACTAGAGCTACTGTCCCTCTTCAGGTCACCATCATTTATTTCTCCATTCTTAAATTTACTGGCTACCATTTCAACATCTGTACCAGGGGTGGTAGCACCATCAGCCCTGATTTTTACTTTCCCAACTGTTATAGAAAGTTGTCATGTTTTTATGAAGTCCGATTTGGTGTTGTCATCTTTTAATATCGATGTGATTTTATTCCACAGTTCGGTCTCATTGGACATACCCACATTCCTTGTTTAATATTTCGGTGGAGAGCTTGAATCTACACAAGGCGTGGGCATTAACAGTTGAGTAACCATGCAGACTTGTTTTTAGCATATACAGGGTTTCATGATTGATTGTGGTTCTTTCTTATATTCATTAGGTTCCCTGGGTGAGAGAGATCAATTGTGTTCAATCTATCATAAAAGTTAGTCTTATGTTATTGTTTGGGTGTTGATAAGTGTAGTGATACCGCTCTTGTGGGAGCCGCAGCAGGACACAATACTGCACCACCTCAGGGGCCCCTTACAATAACAACAAACAAGTACAGCGATGGCCCAGCATGGCGTGTGGTCTCTCTCTTACACAGATACATTCGTGATGCAGATTACATGGTAAGCTTAAATATGTCGCCAGTAGCTATAGCTTTTCTGAGGACATATGCACCTTACATCACCTGTCCTGCAGCAGCAGTCATTAGATGTATTTTCTTCTGTTGCAGACATGTACCATGGGTTCTGTGTTCAATAAAGCCTAGTAATAAGGCCTGTGTTTTTATCACAACAATTTATTGAACACAGATATCCTGGGCTACCTGGTGGCGATTCTGAGCTAGACTACACTGCAACATGGAGCGTTTACTGAAACCTGAGAGGCTAGACTCTGACCCCAGTGTATCAACGGCTGCTCAGGAATGGAAGCACTGGTTTAAGACTTTCGAAAACTTCTTGAGAGCCTTTCCTCAGGAAGATCTAGATACACTAAGCCTGCTCATCAACTTTGTGACACCTAAAATCTATGAGGTTATTTCTGAGTGTAATACCTATGAAGATGCTATCAATGCCCTCAAGTCTCAGTATATTAAGCCCACAAATTAAATCTTTGCACGATAACGTCTTGCAACTCGCCGCCAGCAGATTGGTGAATCCTTAGAGGAATACTTTCAAGCATTGAAAATATTAGGTAAGGACTGTAACTTCCGAGCGGTGACAGCTTCTCAGTATTGTGAAGTCCATCAGGGATGCTTTTATCAGTGGCCTGCAATCACCAATAATAAGGCAGCGTTTATTGGAGAATAAAACTCTGGACTTAGCCACTACCTTTGACCAGGCAAGAGCATTAGATTCAGCCCAGAAGAATTCTGAAGTGTACAGTACTACCCAGCCTTCTCGAGTGGTAAGTGCTGCAACTCCCGACCAAGACTCTTTTAATGAAGTTACTGTGGAACCTGCTTCAGTGACAGCAGCTGCAGGCACAAAGTGTTTCTTTTGTGGTTTTTCAAGACATCCACGTCCAAAGTGTCCGGCTCGTGAAGCAATGTGCCATCAATGCCATAAGAAAGGTCACTTTGCTAAAGTATGTCGTGCTAAAGCATCAACAAGAGCTAGTGCTTCTACGCATTCCGACCAGGCGACTCTAGCAACAGTGACTTCTGCGGCTGCTCCAAATTCACTGTCAAAGGCAGTTGTGAAAGTGTTCATCAAAGGAACAGAAGTAGATGGTCTGATTGACAGTGGCAGCTCAGAGAGTTTCATCAACCTTGACGTAGTTAAACGCCACTCCTTGACGGTACATCACTCATCAGGTACCGTTTCCATGGCATCAACATCTCTCTCTATTCAGATGTTAGGGTTTTGTAAGGTAAACCTTAGAGTTAATGACAGGGATTATCAAGATGTACATTTAGCTGTTCTGCCACAACTGTGCTCTGATGTGATCCTTGGTCAGGACTTTCAGAAGCGTCATGGTAGTGTTACCTTAACATATGGAGGTGAACTGCCTCCTCTCGTTGTCTGTGGTCTTAGCACTTTAAGGGTAGACCCACCAAAGCTGTTTGCGAATCTTACTGCGGATTGTCATCCTATATCAGCTAAGTCACGCCGCTATTCTTATGAAGATAGGATGTTCATTGAGAAAGAAACTCAGAGGCTGCTGAAGGAGGGTATTATAGAACCAAGTAATTCTCCTTGGCGTGCACAGGTCGTTGTTGTCAAGGATGATTATAGGAAACGGAGGCTGGCTATCGACTATTCTGAGACAATCAACAAATTTACACTTCTTGATGGGTACCCTCTACCTCGAATTGATGATACAGTGAACAAAATTGCTCAGTACTATGTGTTTAGCACAATTGATCTACGAAGTGCCTATCATCAAGTCCCTATAAGGAATGAAGATAAACCATACACAGCGTTTCAGGCTAGTGACGGCCTCTATCAGTTTACCAGAGTCCCTTTTGGGGTTACCAATGGGGTAGCCTGTTTCCAACGAATTATGGATTCACTCATTCAGAAAGAGCAACTTATGGGAACTTTGCATATTTAGATAATGTTACCATTTGTGGCAAGACCAGGAGGAACATGATGCAAACCTTGATAAGTTTTGGAAGCTGCCAAGAAGAAAAATATCAGTTACAATGAAGAAAAGTGCACTTTTTCCACTAAAGGCTTAACATCCTTGGTTATGTGGTGGAAGGAGGTGCAATATCCCCAGACCCTGAAAGACTTCGACCTCTACGGGAACTTCCAATGCCCCAAGACAAAAGTCACTCCAAAGAACTTTGGTTTTTTTGCTTATTACTCACAGTGGATCTACAACTATTCAAGTAAAGTTCGCCCACTGAGTGCTACCACGATATTTCCTGTGACAAAGGAAGCAGAAACTGCTTTCTATACTCTCAAACAGGACATTGAAAACTCAGTAGTTCAGGCCATTGATGAGTCCCTACCATTCGAGGTGGAAACGGATGCATCTGAAGTTGCCATTGCTGCAGTCCTATCTCAGGCAGGACGTCCTGTAGCTTTCTTTTCAAGAACTTTTCAAGGATCAGAGAAGTGCTATGCTGCTGTAGAAAAGGAAGCCCAGGCCATCATAGAAGCAGTTCGCCACTGGAGGCATTATTTAACAGGCAGACATTTCACTGTAAGGACTGACCAACGGTCCGTGATGTATATGTTTGACAAGAAGCACAAAAGTAAGATCAAGAATGACAAGATATTACGCTGGAGGATGGAACTATCGTGTTATAACTTTGATATTCTGTATCGACCGGGTGAAGAAAACATTTCACCTGATGCATTCTCTAGGTCCCACTGTGGAGCAGCATGTCATGATTTGCAATCACTCTCAGAGCTCCACAAGGCCTTGTGTCACCCAGGAGTTACACGCCTGTATCATTTTGTTAAATCTAAGAATATGCCCTACTCAGTGGAAGATGTGCGACAAGTGATCAGATCATGCAGAGTATGTGCAGAGTGCAAGCCAAACTTTCACCAGCCAGAGAAAACTCATCTCATAAAAGCCACCCAGCCTTTCGAGAGACTGAATATACATAGTAGATGAATATTCTAGGTTTCCTTTTGTGTTTCCCTGTGCAAATATGACTGCTTCAACTGTCATCAGTTGTCTTTCCCAGTTATTCGCTATTTTTGGTATGCCGGCCTATATCCATTCAGACGGGATCCTCGTTCATGAGTAATGAACTTCATGAGTTTTTGGCTAACAAAGGGATTGCTTGCAGCAGAACAACAAGCTACAACCCTCAAGGCAATGGTCAAGTGGAGCGGTTCAATGGTACTATATGGAAGTCAGTTACAATGACACTGAAATCTCGCAATCTACCGGTTCAACACTGGCAGACTGTCTTACCTGATGCCCTTCACTCTATTAGATCATTGCTGTGCACAGCTACTTGTGGGGAATTGTGGGAGATAAGTCTATCTGGGACACCGCCACTAGCAATAAACAGACTCCCAGGGAGATGACCGACTCGTATAATTTTACTGCAGTCATTCCCTTTAAGGTATGTGAGAACTTTACCCGCTCCTGGCCGCACCCAAGGGGTACCTTCAATATTCTCGTTAACCCACTGCACTCTGGACCAGTATAAATAAATCTGAGAAGATCATTTATTATAATTATGATATATTTAAATTTAAGTGGACTGTATGGGTTATTAAACAACTGATCAAACAGGAGGAGAGGTAGAGAACACACAGTTAAGTTAACATGACCATCACTCACCTAATTAACAGCATCATAGCGGTGCATAGTAGATCGTTGACCTAGCTAAAGTACATCTACTGTGCATAACAATATCATTGGCCAATAACAAAGTAGACAGCAGAGTACTTAGCTTTAGATGAGGGAGTCGTTCCGTTGTTGACGTCCTCCTGCGATCTGATTCGATCGCGATGGTAATAGTTGTCTCGTCGAGTCAAGGAAGGTTAATTTCCGTGCGCTCTTATACGCCCACGAGACCGGGCGTTTGTTAATATGTGGTTGGTCGGGGTAGCGAATCAGATCCTCTCACTAATCCGACCTTTTGTACTGTTTATACGTATAACTTTACATATTACGTCTATCCTGGCTTAATGCCCCACTAGTTTATACACATTCACAGTCTCGATACTTGGATTTCGAGTAGATAACTTGCGATATGTTAGTTCATTTCAATCACATCCAATATGGCGGTCGGGGTATGGCGTACCCAAGCTAGACCCGCCCGGTACAATCAACCCCTGATTATTTACAACTCGGTTTCACTATATTCACCATTTCCCAAAGTTCATCGAATATATTTCAGTCTCTTCTAAGACGAAACTCCCCAGCATCAGGGTTACGACTTTATCCTGCCGTATGGTCATTTCACTCAGTTCAAATAGGCCTATGACCGCATCACTCGCCGGCGGCACACCTTATTTCACAATTATTGTCCTATTACTGGAACTCCTGGACCGATTGTCCCACTAGTTATTCACCGCATCACTGGATATTCCTCCACATTACGAAAGGAGGTAATTAAATCCGATATGGGGGGCGGAATCTCCAAATTTTACTGGCCATACCGACTTGAACTCTGGTGGGTAGGCTGGCTGTCCACTCTGCCCAATCCCCTCTACCCAGCTTCCCTGCCCACTTGACGAGGCATCTCGCGCATGCGTGTTAATTCGTTGGTTCTTTTCAGTTAATGTTAAGCCAACAGCAACACATTAATGATATCTATTCATATTGGAAAGTTTATCAATTACAACTTTCGGAAAATACCAATATTTTCCACACTGCGGCCGGGCAGAGTTCGTTGTTAGACGATTCAAATTGTATCTCGTAAATTTTTGCGACTATTTTGCACGTACACAATCTTGCTGTTTTTCGTTACGAATCCACTGCAAGGATACCTCATTATCAGACCAAATTATGGTGTCGCTAATATTTATCTCCGGCAATTTACTCCGTAAATAATCAGCTAATTTGACACCCACATAAATGGCGGTTAATTCCAACTGAGGTAAAGTACGTAATTTAATTGGAGCCACTTTAGTTTAGACATGACAAGAGAAATATCTTTATCACATTGAAGATAGCGACTGCTCCATAC